>JAAMXY010001245.1:0-12760 GCA_019677205.1 Pinguiococcus pyrenoidosus
ATCCTATTCCATCCCACCCCATCCTCTTCTGCCTTAGCTTCCATCTCTGCAGCCTTTTCTGGTCTCAGGCACCGAGGTCCATTGCTGGGAACAGCACCATGGAAACATAGTTGTAGTAGTTGACGTTGCCGTCGTCGTCGATCTCGCACTCGCGCAGCATCTCGTCCACCGCAGCGTCTTCCAGCGGCTCGCCAAGCGTCTGCAGCACGTAGCGCAGCATCACCACCGAGATATTGCCGGAGTCCTCCGGATCAAAGGCGCGGAAAGCGCCGATGACGTCGTCCTTCACGGTCGGATCCACCGTCATGATCCGCTCCACAATCGTGTCCTGATACCTCTCCCGCTCGATCTGCGGGTCGATCTCCGTCATCTCCTCGGCCAGCTGCTGCACTTCCGCCAGTGAGATGGTCATCCCCGCAGAGTGCAAGGCCTTGGGGAGAAGAAGGAAAGAGCGTCGCGAGCAGAAGGTCAGCTTGCGCCACACAGCTTTTGGCATCGCCTCGCCTTGCAAGCGCAGCCCCACAGCACCTTGGGAAGATCTTCGGGAGACAAGAGGTTCTCGTTGCAGTACAACTCGAAGGCGTTCATGCAATTGTTGGCCAAGTCCTGCAGGAGCCGCACGGCGGACAGAGACTAAGCCGCATGGGGAGGGCTTTTGGCGAAATTTCCGGAGGTACCCACCCTCTGGGCATCAGAAGCCGCTTCAGGCAGGATGTCCGTCGCCATGGTTCCCAGTGAAGTGCTCTCTCCGACGTAGCGCCGCAAAACCCACTGGAGATTCGGTGGAAGAAACCGTCGGAACATTTGGATTCGTCAGCTGATAGCTTTGCGTCCCTTCTCTGAAGCGTTCCGAAGCCCTCCGGAGTTGCGCGTCTGGGACAGATGCAGGAGGGGATGTCTCTGTCCGCAACTATCGAGGCTGGGCGAAATGGAACGCGCGAAGTGCTGCGCAGAAGTGAGGCGGCGGGCGAAAAGAGGCGCGCCTTGGGAGCGTTTTCCCGCGCAAAGCGTTTGAAGCAGAGTCGCCGTCCCAGGAGATGACGACGGTGCGGCGCTTCCGATGCGAAGATCTGCTGCGGATGAACGACACCAACTTGGACGTCTTGACGGAGACGTACAACCAGTCGTTCTATCTCAGCTACTTCGCCACATGGCCTCAGTACTACATGGTGTGTGTCTGCCGCAGATGAGCGATCTGCCACGTGCGTCTGACGTGCTTCTTACCTTGCGATCTTCTCCATGTGCAGATGGCTGAGTCTCCAAACGGCACGATCATGGGATACATCATGGGCAAAGCCGAGGGCAAGGAGGATCTTTGGCACGGACATGTGACGGCAGTCACCGTCACGCCGGAGTATAGAAGGTGGCCTTCCTACGTTTGCACACATTCTGAATCGGTGGCTCCAGGGCTCATCCGCGCTGATCAGGCTGGGACTCGCGAGAAAGCTCATGCAATGCCTGGAAGACACCACGGAGAAACCATGTAAGGAGAAGACGGCGCCCGTAGGGCGTTTCAAGCAAAGGAACATCACCATGACTTCTGCTGGATCTTAGACAATGGCTACTTTGTGGATCTCTTCGTGAGAGTCTCCAACGCGCTGGCAATAAGCATGTACGAGAAGCTCGGCTATCAAGTGTATCGGAGGGTCCTCGGCTACTACTCGGGCACGGAGCCGGAGGATGCATTTGGTACGATGGACGTTGCGCTGGAAATGCGACGTCCGCTGACGGTGCTGACTGCTGCTGGTTCCATCTTGCTTTTCAGACATGCGCAAAGCGCTGAGTCGAGATCCGGAAAAACTCTCTATGGTTCCTCTGCCGGAGCCTATCTATCCGCACGAGCTGGAGTGGTAGAGAATCGCGGGCTCAGTAGGTGTACACTGCCCAGGCCGCCGCCACACAAAAAAGATTATCTGTCACTAGCTGCTCCGTTGCGAACTGGTCTGTATCTGCATCCCAGAAGCAGCGGCTCCCCATCCGAAAGCCACCTCCACGTTGCTCTCCTAGGGGGGGATCCGTCAAGGCGAATCCTGTGAAGCACGCGCACCGCGAGTCCCATACCTATGACAGCCTGCACCATGAACTTGTAGCGCATCTGCGGAAACTCCTGCAAGCGCTGTCGAATCTCATCCACGATGGCGCGAGTCTGCTTGGAGGCCTCCAGCGGCTGTTTGACAACGAGATCGAATGGAGCCGCGTGAGACTGAAGGAGAGTCTTGTGCCTCCCTTCAAGAAGCTGTGCACCTCATACTCCTTTCCTGCCAGCTTTTCTTCCAGCACCGCCTTGATGACTTCTTTCATCTGACTGACGGATACTCTAAAAAACCAAAAATGAGCCTTTTGCTGAAGATGCCGCGCAGAGCCCTCAAGAAATCACCTGTCTTTGTAACTCGGTCGGACAAAGGGAATAGGTTCCGGAGCCTCCGGCGCCAAACTCATCGTGACTCGATGCGCTTAGCACGCCCTCAGCCACACCAAGGACCAAGACACCGACTGCGGCAAAAACGCGAAAGGCACTCTGCCGAGTTCTTTCGAAGATGAGAAGGTTTTTGAGGTTTTGGCGCTTTTGCGCGCAAAGTTCGTTCAGCCGTTTCTTGGAGTACCCCAAGCAGTACCAAACGCGGATTTTGAATCAACGCCGAGTTTCAAGCGCCACAGAAATCCCTCTCTTTAGCGCGCATTCGGCACTTCTCGCGCGATGCGTCTCCAGTAGAGAAGTGAGGAGAGGGCGGCCGTAGTTTGGTGCGACTTCCAGCGGAAATTGGGGCATATCACGAAAGCGAGTGGGTGAACTGCAAGGACCTGCAGAGCGCGCAAGAGAATTACGCACTACAACCGCGCGAGATGTCGATGTCTCCGCGCGAAATCCGCGCGTTGATGCTGTATCACCTGCGCGAAGGCAACTTCCAACTGGCGCAGGCAGAAGCCAGCAGCTTCATGCACAAGAGAGGTCCGGATCCCGCGCTAGCTTTCTGGAGCGCAGTTGCCAAAGGATACAACGGCAATGTGTCCGGCGCCATCCAAGATCTGGAGTCTCTGCGCTCTCGAAGGGACACAGACCTCGCAGCGACGTGCGCGCTGCGCGTGTTCCACCGCTGGGCGGTGCGACCGGACAGAGACGCGCTGGACGAGCTGGACGCACAGCTTCTGCGGGTGGAAGAGAACTCTTCCGACGCCGCAAAGATACTCACCGTGGAGTTCTACGGGTTTCGCGCGCTGGACATTGTGGAAGCGCGAAGAATTGCGAGGTACATCTTAGACGCGGCCAACGACACCGTGACGCCGACGCAGCTGTTCGCGGGCGTCGCGCTGGGCTGGGCGGAGCTCGAGGCTCTCCTGAGCAAAGGCACTCGGTCGATCTCGAAGAAGCGTCGTGACGACATCAAGTACTTCTCGGACGAGGCCTTGGACCGGGATCTCAGTGCGCTGATGGGGAGAGCTGCGTTCCACATTCTTCACGGCTCCAGCGTTGGCGGCGGGCAGAGGGCTTTGGACGCCTACAACACCGCGATTGGTCTGGCTCCGTGGTTCACGCCGGCTTTGGTGGAGCAGGCGAAGATCTTCATCTCGACCAGCGACTGGGACAGCGCGCAGGATACGTTGGACCGCATTCTCAGCGAGAAAGGCCAGGAGATGAGCGCCTTGAGACTCCATGCCTTGCTTTGCATGCTGCGTGGGACGGACCCCAGCGCTACCCGGGCGATCCTGATGGACCTGCTGGATTGCGTGCGCAGCGTGGAAGGCCGAAACGCAAAGCTGATCACAAGCACTGCCGTGACGCTCAGCCGCGTGGCGAATAACAACGTGGACCTGCAAGACCTCATCACTCCGTTCTTCGACCTCGCCAAGGCCGCAGCGGATCGATCAGACGTGAACCCCTACGTGGCGCAGGCCGAGCAGCAGCTCATGCTCGAGAATTTCGAGGCGGCTGCCGACCTCTTCAAGGAGGCCGAGAGCATGAAGATCGACGAGACGGACAAGCGGGCGACCTACGGCAGGATCTGGTGCATCGTCCTGCAAGGCGGCAGCATCAAGGACGCCCAGCAGGAGCTCGAGCTTCTCAGCCTCATTCCCGCCGATGACGACGAGGAGGACGGCGGTGCCATGGTGCCCTTTCTCTCGGCGCTGACAATTTGGAGAAACGAGCTGGGGGACCGGGACGAGGTGCTCCACGAGAGGCTGCTGAACGAGGCGTTTGAGAAGCACATGCGGAAAGTTCAAGAACATCGGAAGGGCGACGTGTACACGTTCTACAGGATCCTGAATCCCGCCTTTCTCTTCCAGCTCGCACGGGAGTTTCTGACCCATGCCGGCGACGCCAGCACGAACCCAAGCGGCGTAGCCTCGCAGGTGTCTGAGCCCGTCTCCAAAGGACTGGAGGTTTTGCAGAGGTTGCTCTCGGCTGCCCCGGCGATGATCGACGTCCATCTGCTCCTGGCGAGGACGAGGCTGTCGCTGGGCCAGTATGGAGAGGCTGCGGCAGCGGCCGCGAACGCCAACGTGTTCGCGCCGCAGAACGCAGATGCGCATCTGCTCCGGGCGCAAATCTGCCTTTCAAAGGGCGACGCGCACTCTGCCCACGCTGCGCTTCAGGACGCCTTGGGGGCGAACTTTGCCATCCAGAAGTCGGCACTGTACCACGTCATCCGAGCACAAGCGCTGCGGCAAAAGGGCGACATCGAAGAAGCGTTGCGCACGCTGGAAGAAGCGCTGGGCATCTCCTTCCACGCCGCCACCAGTGACAAGGCGGAGGAGGCGTCCACGGCAGGGAGAGCAAAGCGATCGGCGCTGCGGCGGAAGAATACCAAGTCGAAGGCTATGCTGAAAGGCGGGATGCAGATGACAGACACGCCAAAGGTCGTCTTCTCCGGTGATCAGGCGCAGCAGCTGTCGACCAAGGCCTCTCTGTACGTTGAGCTCGGCTCCGTGTTGATAGAGCTGCGCCGCCTCAGCGATGCCCAGGAAGTGCTGTCACAAGCGCAGATGATCTTCGCCGGCTCGCCCGAAGAAGTGCGCGTCATGGTCGCCAACTCCGAGCTCTGCATCGAGCGGGGCCAGTTTGACGAGGCTGTGCGGCTGCTTACCAACGTCAAGCCCGGTTCGCGCAGCTTCCGAAAAGCACAGATGGTGAAGGCCGACATCTACCTCTCGCACCGTCACGATCGACAGGCCTACGCCAAGTGCTATAAGGCACTGGTCGAGTTCGATGACAACGTCGACAACAACGTCCTTTTGGCAGAAGCGTACATCCGCATTCAAGCGCCGAATCTCGCCATTCCCGCCTTCCAGCGGGCGCTCCAGTTGGATCCGGAGAACGCGACGATTGCCTGCAAGATTGGTCGTGCGTACACGAGCACGCACAAGTACTGGGACGCCGTGGCGTACTATGAAGGCGCGCTGGCAAGAAGCACAAACTCTGTGCCGCTGCGGCATGACCTCGCTTTCCTGCACCTGCGATTGAAGCACTTTGAAGCGGCGATCCGCGTGCTCGAAGGGCATTTGGACGCGAGGGATGAGAGCCCCAACTCGCACGATACGCTGGACGGGCTTCGGGATCAGGTCAAGACCCTCGTGATGCTTTCCGAGGTGCACGAAGCCTCCGGGGAGCGCATGAGGCAGACGGATGCCCTCGATCAGGCGCTCGAACGGCAGCGGCACGTCTACGAAAGGGTCCGCGCCGAGGACTCGCACATCCTGCGCGACGAGTCGATCACCCTCGGCGACATTTTCCATCGGATTGGCCAGCAAGCAGAGTCCCAGAAAAGCCTTGAGGAAGCGTCCAAGGCATACTCCGACGCGCTGGCAGTTTGCCCGACGCACGAGTCCTGTCTCCTCAGCGCTGCCACGCTACACCTGAAGCGCGGCGAGCTCGACAAGTCACAGCAAGTGTGCGAGACTCTGCTGCGGGTGGGCACATCGAGAACGTATTTGGAAGGTGGGATCTGCATCCTCGCGGACGCGCTTTTCCTGAAGGGAGAGGTCACGCCAGCCCTCGAGCACTACCAAAAGATTCTCAGCGACAACCCCAACAACTACCGCGCGCTTGCCAAGCTCAGCGAGCTGCTGCCGCGGTACACGGGGACGCTGACGGAAGTGGAGAGGCTCATCGAGAGAGCCGCGACGGCCGACGTCCGAAGTGCGAGCCACGCGGGTCTCAACTATTGCAGGGGCGTGCATGCCCGCTACGCCAACGACCCGGGCCATGCCGTCAAGCACTTCAACCTCGCGAGGAAGGACGGCGTCTGGGGAGAACGAGCGCTGGAGGCGATGATCCAAGTTTACCTCAACCCGGGGAACGGCAACATGTGGGACGGAGGGAGTGGTAACGAGGCGGCCGGTGAGACGAACCGCATCATCTCGCAGCTGCTGCAGGAGTGGCGCGACATGGAATGCGACGAGATCAAAGGCAGGATCTTGGAAAGCTACGCTCTTCTTCTGACGCGACGAACGAAAGACATCGACGCGGCCAAGCAGAACTTCGTCGATCTGCTGACGGACGACCGAGAGAGCGTGCCGGCGCTGCTCGGCATGAGCGTCGCCTTCATGTTCGAAGGGCAGCGTCCGAAGGCGCGCAACACGCTTAAGCGCATCGGCAAGATGCAGTACCAGCAGGACCTCGCTTCCGAGTTCGAGACGGCGTACCTGATGCTGGCCGAGCTGGACATCGAGAAGAACAAGTTCGATCTGGCGCACGGCCTGTGCAAGCGATGCCTCGGCTTCAACAAAAGCAGCGGACGCGCCTGGGAGATCCTTGGTCTCATCTTCGAGAAGGAGCTCAGCTACGCCGACGCCGCGGACTGCTATGAGCACGCGTGGAAGCTAGACCACGAGGCGTCTGCGGAAGTTGGCTACAAGCTGGCCTTCAACTACTTGAAGGCGCGGCGCTGGGTCGAGGCCATTGACGTCTGCCGAAAGGTCCTGAAGCAGTACCCAGATTATCCGAAGATCAAGGCGGAGATTCTGGAGAAGGCGCAGGCCTCGCTGCGACCATAGTGATAGTTGCCTTAGACGCTCAGTGCATTCCCGTGCGCCTTCGAATGGCGCGTCCGGTTGTGCGAGAGCCCAAGATTAGTGCATCACCATAGAACATAGCTCGTAGGCCCAGCGAAAGAAAGGGAATGTCTCATTCCTCCTGGTGGGCCTCGCTATCGGATTCGTCGCAGGATGCGTCCCTGCTGCCGCTCCTGAAGCTCGCCACGCTGCACCATCACTGCGACGGCCTTGCGGACCGAGAAGTTTTGGTGGCCCTGGTGGATTGCCTCCTCGGACAATCGCTTCGCATTCACGCTCATGTGCAGCGCGCACCGCGTCTTGATGAAATCCTCCGCGCGGCGGACGCCCTCGGCGACTTCGGGCCGGAGGAAGGTCGCCTCCAGGGCGTTCCCGCCCTGCGTGGCGGCGGCCATGGTACTGACGCGGAAAAGCCGGAGCGCCTCCTCGACGTCGTTGCTCGTCACCTCGGCACTGAGGCGCATCTTCGCCAGCCCCTCGCTCAGCCGGACCAGCGCCTCGAGCTGGCGCACCGTGATCGGGACCACATTGTTCTCCGCGCCGAAGTCGTTGGTGCGCTGCCGAATCTGGTCGCGAATGGCAACGTACTGTGACGTGAGCTTCTCCGTCGAGTCCGGGTTGAGGCGCGGCGCACAGCGGGACCTGCAGTACGAGATGTACTGCTTGAGCGTCGCAATGTCCAGCTCGGAGTCATCGTCTGCGACGCTCAAGTCGGGTATCCGATCCTTGGCCGAGTGCGCGTCCGGGGCCCCGTCTTCACTGCGCGAGATGCCGCCGGCGGCGCTGATGTGCACCTGCATCACGTGCCTGGCAATCTGGCGATCGCGCTCTTCGTCGCGAATGTCCCGCACGACAAAGATGAGATCGAAGCGGCTCAGAATGGTCGTCATGAGGTCGATGTTCTCCGAGGCGGTCTTGAGGTCGTCGTATCGGCCGTAGATGGGGTTTGCGGCGGCCAGGACACTCGTCCGCGAGTTCAAGACGGTTGTGATGCCCGCCTTGGCTATGCTGATGGTCTGCTGCTCCATGGCCTCGTGGATGGCCACGCGATCGGATTCATTCATCTTGTCGAACTCGTCGATGCAGACGATTCCGCCGTCGGCCAGGACCATCGCTCCGCCCTCCAAGTAGAACTCACCTCTCGCGTCCCGAATGACCGAGGCCGTGAGACCGGCCGCGCTACTGCCCTTGCCGCTGGTGTACACGCCGACGGGTGCCACCTTCTCGACAAACTTGAGGAACTGGCTCTTCGCGGTGGACGGATCGCCGAGCAGAAGCACGTTGATATCGCCTCGCAACCGCATGCCATCCGGTAGGGTCTTCCTGCTGCCGCCAAAGAGCTGGACGGCGATCGCGCGCTTGATGTCTACGGTGTAGTCCCCGCTGATGCTCGGAGCGATGCTCTTGCTGATTTTCTCGTAGATCCGTGGGTTCCGACTCAGGCGGATGAAGAACTCCTCCTCCCGCGGCGTGAAGGAGTTGGCGCTGCGGCCCGCCCCGTCGTTGTCGATGCTGATGCCCACTACCCGAAGGTACGACTGGCGAATGTTGCCCGTGGCCGCGTGGCCATGCTTGCGCCCGGCGTTGTTGTTGAAGAGACTGCTGATGCCCAGGACCGAGACGCGCGTGCCCGGCGGCACGCGATCGATCAGCTTGCGATCCATGGTCAAAGCAATGTTCCGCGGCATCTCTCCCGTGGGGACCACCTCTGGCGCCTCCTGCAGCTTCAGGACCTGCTGGTCCACATAGGTACACTTATCCGGCAGGATCACGAACGGATTCGGGCCGCAGCTCTCCAAGTCTCCGGCGTCCGCCAAGTCCGTTGCTTGGCCGTTCCGGTCGCATTTCTGGGGCAATGCCACTCTAGTAAAGGGCCCGGACACCGGCAGGTCCTTCTCCGCGCCGCAGCTCCGGCATTTACACTTGATGGTTACTGCTCTGGCTCGACTTCTCTGCGCGTTGATGACGATTCCCGGGATCCGCAGCAGGGAGTTCACATGCGCCGCGGTGACATCTCGGAGGCTGATGCAGTTCTGGTCACTCTGCAGCACAATCTGCACTTCAGGAGGCTTGTCCGCGTCCAGGTCGACCTCCAGACGCCTCAAGACGTCGCTGGCCGCCAGCTCCATCTGAGGCAAGAAAGCAATAGGCTGCGTCTGCAAGAGCTCCAGAAGCTCTTGGTCGTACTCGCGGACGTGCGCCAGGTACACGTCCATGAAGCCCTGCTGACGCCGCCACTGGGCCAGCAGCGCCTCTCGGTAGACAAAGACGAGGCCGTCGCGGAAGTTGCGGAAGAACTCGCGAAAGCGCTTCCGCGCTTGCGACGGCGATGTCTCCACTCCGCCGTCGAAGTTGTCCGCATTGCGCAGGTTGAGGTCGCTGGAGGTGATGCGGTCCGCTTCCCAGTCCATCGCTTGGATCTCGCCGCTCGGAAGACGACGACAGAGAGAGTTGGAAGCGCTCTGGCTTCACCTCTGACGAAGAGCGGCGTTTGGGGCGGCAAAGCGGATTTGAATCAAAATGGCGGGAAAACCCCGAAAGGTTATTTTGAAAATAATAGGATCATAGATGCAAATCCGTAAGATATGAAACGGTCGAAAAGCGCGAAAACCGGAGTTTCCCGCCAAAAACTGCGCCGCACGACAGAATGTGGACACTTTCGGGGCCATGGCCGAGCGCGAGGTGATTTCGCGGCGAATTTCGAGGTTGTGCGGATGGCTGGAGCGGCATGGTGCAATTCTGCCCCCCGTGGAGCCGAGATTCGGCGTGGGCGGCGACATCCGTCTCCATCTCACAGCTGCCGTCGAGAAAGGCAGCTGCGTCGCTCAGATTCCGAGGGCCTGCGTGGCCACCTCTGCACAAATGCGAGAGATGGTGCCAGTGGAATTGCGCGATGAGCGTCAGCTGGTGCGTGGGCGTCGCAGTGTATCGGAGGACTGCGCGGCGGACGTCACAAGAGTCTCACGCGATCTTGCGCGCATCTAGGGCGTTCCAGCCGAGCATTGGCCGCTCATTCTGTGGCTGTTGCAGCAAAGGAAGCACCGGGGTCTTGAGGTGACGCAGTGCCGTGCGGAAGCGGGACAGGCGGACGACCAAGACGGCAAGAGAGCCGTTTTCGCTGCACCTTCGCCGCGAAAGGAAGTGGAAAGCCATGTAGACTTCTCAGCTTACTTGGAGATGCTGCCTCGACTTCCTGACTTGGGTCACATGCCGATGCTGTGGCCTTCGGAGCATCTTGGACTCCTCCGCGGTTCTCATGCGCTGCACCGGGTGCGACAGGAGAGGACGGCTCTCCTCAAGACTTACTGGTGGGCAAGAAGGCGGAGCCCCTTTTTCGAGGAGCTTGCACCAGCTTTTGGTGACTTTGTGTGGGCGTGTCTGATTGTGAATTCGCGAAACTTCGAGTGCCGTGTCGACGGCGAGCCCACGACGGCCTTGGTGCCCTTCATCGACATGCTGAACCATCACCGACCGAAGCAGACGAGGTGGATTTACGATCGTGCCGAACGAGCCTTTGAGCTTTGGACTGAGAAGGCTCATCGCTTGGGTGAGGAGCTCTTTGACTCGTACGGCGCAAAGCCGAACCACGAGCTGCTGGTCGATTTTGGATTTTGTGTCCACCCCAACCTTGACTCGATGGGTGGCGGGCTGGATGAAGTGGAGATCGTGATTTCGCTGCCCGACGTTGCTGCGGATGATGCAGACTTTTGGTGTATCGACCAGAGCTTCCCCGATCCTGGCGGGAAGGACGAGCGTGAAGATGTGGACGGTGAAGTGTGGCTCCTCGGAGAGGAAGGTGTGGATGAAAATGCGGAGACAAGCTCGGGGACGTTGGAACCGCCTGGGCACCGAGATGACGACGCTGCGAGCCAGGGACCTAGAACTGAGATCCTTGGTCGATGCATCCATCTTTTCGTCGCGGAGCAGGACGATGCGGCCTTCTTCCAACTGCTTTCGATCTGTCGCGCAAAGGCTGCGGACTCCCAGCCGCTCAAAGCCTGGGCAGGCAGAGGCAAGACGGCGCTGTCCCTGACCGTGCAGGACTCGACGCTGCTCCTCGAGAGCAGGGCTTGGGGTATCATACGGGAGCTCTGCGAAAAGAAGCTGTCCGCTTATGCTCTGAAGGAGGAGGAGGCGTCGTGGGGGCCGGAGGAGGCGTCGTGGGAGCCGGAGGAGGCGTCGTGGGGGCCGCAGGAGGCCGGGGCAGCGTCCGAGGTCAACCGATGCAATGCGCTCCGGCTCATCGACGGCGAGAGAAAGATACTCCGCTGGCTTATGCACATGGCTGAAAGTCTGCTGGGGATGGAAAGCGAAGCCTCCAGGAGGGAAGGAGGAGCGTGCGGCGATTTTGGAGACGCGATCTTGCGCAGGTATCAGCAGCGATCTTGGCAACTGCTACTTGACCGGGCGACGAAAGAAGGATCGGTTCAATAGCGCAAGGGGCGATTCCTACAGCGCGTCTCCGGCCCCGAAACCTGTTGTCCCCTTTCCCACCCATTGCAAAGGATCCCGTCGTTCACTGCTCTTCCGAGGTCAGATGCCGTGTCACAGGGAATTTCGCGGAGGGTTTACTCTTCCTCGCCGCCTCCCATGTCGCGCTCCATCTCTTGGTACTCGGCGGAGATTGCGTCGGAAAGCGCAGCGTTCGCTTCGTGCATGTATCTGCGGGACATGGAAAGAGTTAGAGTCGGCTTGGGGGGCGGCCCTTCGAAGACCAGGACAACAGGGGTCAGCCGGAGTATGCCAAGGCTACGTACTCCGTGAGCGCTCCGAGCAGCGCTTCGGCGAACTCGTCGAAGGTGATCGCCTGGCCGCCGTCGCCGTCTTCGGCAGCCGCTTGGCGAAGCCGTGATGAGAAGGTGTCCAGCAAGTTCCTGTACTTGCGAACCTGTTGCACCGTGGCGAATATATTTGGGTGGATTTGGGGGTAATTTTTGGGTGACCCTCGAGTGCAGGCTTGGTCGCTTCCCGATCAAGCAAGTGCGGCTACCTGCTCGTATTTCTCGTCGCGCAGGGTGCGGAGCAGCAGCATGGTCTCTGCCTTGCCGAGGGTCTCGATGACGCAGCAGTTCAACGGGAAGCCCGTCTTGTCGGGGTTGACCTGGTCGAAGAGCGCCTCCGCCGAGCCGAGCAGATCGCGCTCCCGGTCGGTCAGGCAGCAATTCCGACTGCAGCGGATGCACATCCGCATAGGCGGGCACAGCGAGCAGGTCTTGATTACAGCGTCGCACATCTTCTCACGCAAGCAAGCAGAAGATGAGAATCCGACGGCAGGAGACCGAGTATCGAAGAGAGCGGCGACAGCGCGCAAAAGGTGTTCGGCGCCGCTGAAGGCGCTGGCGTTGATCCTGCACCGGAAGCATTCCGGCTGACAAGCTGCCGTTTCCCGGCAGCTGCGCAAGGTGCTGCATAGTTACGGCGCGCTGCGGGATGAAGTTGTTGCTCCATTCGCCCATTGGCCTGCGCTGCAGCCGTTCAGCGGCATGGACTGGCAGGGCAAGGGATGAAGCGCAGATGCACCTGGTCGAGCGGCCATGCTACAGGAAGCGCAACTCCACCTGGCCGGCGCGATCGAATGAAGGTGCCACTCTTTGGCGATACCCAGCCAATGGGAGACGCGCAATGCAGCGCCCCGTCAATCCAGATGGTGCATTTCAGATTTCAAGTTCAGAGTTTCGGGATCCCGTGTGGGAACGGGATCTAACCGTTGTAGGGTAGAGAAGGATAGGAGAGTCCAGATGAATGGTTG
>JAAMXY010001246.1:8261-30804 GCA_019677205.1 Pinguiococcus pyrenoidosus
GGTTCTCGCAAAGATACCTGCCAGGCTGGGAAGTTGCTGAGGCCAAGCTCGCGGAAGCGCTTCTTCTTATAGAGCTTTTGCACGGCGGCCAGCGTCTCCGGCAGCGGCGTGTTCTTGTCCGGGGCGTGCAAGTAGAAGATCTCGACGTCGTCCATGCGCATGGCCTCCAGGGAATCTGCCAGCTGCTTCTGCACGTTCTCGCCCGAGAGGTTCTTGTTGTGCGTGGGGAAGGGATTGGCCTTGGTCGCCATGACCACATCGCCCTTGAGCTCCGGAGTCTTTTCGTCCTTGCAGAGGCCAAGTCATTGAGGAGACGTCCTTCCCACAGCCCTCTTCCCACTACTTCAATAGGAAAAGTCGGCCAAAACCCCACAAATTTCGCCCCATTTCTACATACCAGCAGCTTGCCCAGCAGCTCCTCGGTGCCCCCCGAGACGTACATTCTGGCCGTATCCAACTCAATCGGCTTGGGCAGCATCTTGAAGGCCAGGCGCAGCTGTGCTTCAGCGCCGGAGAACTCCGTTTGACCTCCCCAGGTCATGGTGCCCAAGACTGTTCCCACTGGCGCTTCTCTCAGGCCATGGGACGTATCCACGATGTCAATCTTACGCCCGAAAAACGCCTGGGTGACGCTCAGCGGCACCACAAGTGCTACGAGAGCCCAGCTACGCATGTTCCCCAAGTTCAAGAGAGCGTCTGAACTCCTCTGCGCCTGGCTTCGTTCGCCTTTAGTACACGAAGAGCAAAATGGCGGCCAAAGCGCAAATGTCCAGGAGGATACGAACGCCACACGAACCCTTCGTGGACCGTGGACCGTTCTTCATCAACTCACCTCGAAATCTTTGGATCTTCCCCGTCCGCAAACGACTCCAGGATCGAAAAAAATAAACCGCAGAAGCACGCTGATTTGATACTGGGATGGAGAGAAAGAATGAAAAAAGAACTTGTCATGGAGAAGCTATCAAGAGACTCATGAGCAGATTATAATATATAGGAAACGTTAACTGTAACCGTTGTCGATGAGCGGTTGTTCGTTTCTCGCTACGGACTTAGCAGTCGGGCCAGTATCATGCAGCGCTGTTACAAGAGCGTCTATGCATCGGTTCAAGCGATCATATGATCGATCACCAACATCGATCATATGATCGATGGAAAAGCGTGATAAGAATTGTTTTATACAGGAAACGAGCCTTTCGAAGAAGTTTTGCTTAGTATCATCGTCTATGCTTCGGTTCAATCTAGCCGTTGAGAATTCTCCATCGAAAACGTCGGTTCGATCTTCGACTCCATGCAAGCGCGATCGATGTAATTCAAACGAATTTCGTTCCTCAAACGCCGTCAGGAAGAGCCCGGCGCAGCGCATGGACCAGCAGCAGCGCGCTGGCAAGCAGAGAAGGCGCAGCGCACGGACCATCCGAACGGTATTTGCATCCGCTTTGTCGCCGATAGGCACTGGCTGGTCGCCGACGCTACTACAAGTTCTGCGCTCGCTCGTTGCTTAGGCTACAAGCAAGTGATCACCGAAGGACACCTGAGTCCAGAATACACGGCAAAGCCTGATCACTGGAAGTCGCACCAAGAACAGAGTCCTCCTCATGACGGACGCGAGGCAGAAGAGTAAGTGACCCGCGGATCACTTGAACATGAGGGAGCCTTAGAGCTAGAAGAGTTGTTGAGTGGGTACGCACGCACACGTCCTACGAGAGTCTGTCACATGTCCATCCGTCACACTGTCCAAGCAGCAAATACGGCAATTTCCACGAGAAACGCTTCATTATGCTTTGGCGTCCGAAGAAGCTGACTTTGGTGCTTTGTTTCGCCATTTTGTTTGCTGTAGAGGCCTTTGTGCTGGGGAGAGTCTGGAGGAGGCATGAAAAGTGGACGCCACGCGCCACAATGGGCGAAGAGGAGGACGGCTGGGAGGCTGACTGCCCCTGCTCCGACTTTGGAGCCCCAGAAGACGTCTCGAAGATCAGGCAGTTGGACCTTTCCGCCACGAACAAGACTCAGGAGGCCATGGGGATGGAAGCCGAGGAGCAGAGGGCCAGCGAGGAGCCGTCCGGATGAGACTTCGAGAGCAGACGCCAGGTCCCACGACGTCCATAGATGGATCTTGCACCTTGCACCTTGCACCTCCGGCCAGAAATGGGCCGCGTGGAGGTCTGTCTTCGCTGCTCGGTGCAGGAGCAGATCTGACGGCCAGAGAGGGCAGAACGTCAGCTGCATTGCACCTCGCAGCGGAGCGTCCGCGGCCGTCGGTGGCCCCCTTGCTGCTGGATGTGCGTATGGCACCGAGAATGCTTCGTGCAGTGTGGAGTCCAATCGTGCCAACTCTCCCACTCGAGAATGAAGGGCGGAGCTGCGTGCTTGCGTGTGTCCGCCTGAAAGCAAGAGATCGTCTTCGTCGACGCTATGCGTCGTCTTCGGCACTGTCTTTGCTGGCGTCTAGATCGCGCATCTCCCGTTGGAGGATGTCTTCCCGCTGCGCAGAGGTCGGCGCGACGTCTTGGACCTGCGTCATGAGCTCCCGCAGGAACTCGGCCTGCACTCTCTGCCTGGTGCTGCCGTTCGCCTGCTGAAGCACCACCATCTGCACCCGCATCTGCACGGCCGAGAGCAGCGCGTCGCCCGTCAAGCTCTCCTCCGCGACCAACCGCTGCGTCTCCGCTCGCCACATGTCGGGATTCGTCGCGAGAAGAGACAGCACACCGTCGTCGGCCTGGGAGGGGTTTCGGTAGGAAGGTAGGAAGGTGTGAAGGTAAGTCGCAGTGGTCAGGCGTGTGCTTGGCTGATACGGCAGAGGAAGCAAGCGAAGAGTGGCGGTGCCTACCTCCTTGGCCAGCTGCATCTCTCCGCTGGCGTCCGGCATGTCCAGCTCCGTCTTGAAGTCTCTGCGGAGAGACTCGGCGGCGAAGATCTGCAGCACGCGGCGGAGGACATCCGCCATGCCTCGAACCTCTTCGTTCCCGGCGCTGTCCTCCTCTGCCTTGCTGATCCACGACGTCAAAGTCTGCAGAAAGGCTTCGTTGCAGTCCGGCCAGAAGCGCCCCAGCTGCTCCCGCACGGCCTCTTCCCGGTCGGGGCCCAGCGGCAGGCGGAAGACGCCCTCCGCATCGCTGGCGGCGGAGACGATCGCCTGAACCACCTGGTTGGCGTCGTTCAGCTGGGCCTCTGCGTTCGCCACCATGCGGGAGAGGATCGTGACCGCTTCCTGCGACACATCGCTCAAGGTCTGCTGTCGTTGCGTGTCGCCCTGGCTCTCCGCTTCGTCCGCCAGCTCCGCGATCCGCAGGAAAAACGCCGGGCTGCTGATGACCTAGGCCAGAACAACCAAGCTTTGGTCATCCGCTGTCCACTGCACTTTCTTCCGCCCTCTCCCGCAGGCTCTTCTGCAGTCGTCGACTGCGACCAGATCTCACGAGCCACGCCCTGCCTCGGCAAAGAGCACGCGAGAGACCTCGGTTCAAGTTGCTGCCAACATGGCCCAAATCGGCGATCCTGCAATCGCTCCCACTGCTTCCCCTCTCACAACCCTGCCGCCTTGCTGCTCCCGCTGGCAAGTCGCCCCACACCTTGGTGTTCCTGCCCACCACCTCCGGCAGCTGCGGCGTGGTGTGGCTGCTCACGAGCTGCTCGATGACGGCGTCCAGCACGTCCGCGCCCGGGCGAGAGCCCGCCGCAGCGCCCAGCGCCGCAGAGGGCCTCGTGGGCGCCTTGGGCGCCACAAAGGCCTCCGCCGCCGCCAGCAGCAGCAAGAGGCGTCCGAGACGCACGCTCATGAGATGCTGTGGGCGCTGGCTATGTACACGAGAACCCCGGTTGGCGAAGTTGAAGTTTGCATCCGTCACGCGTACGTCATCTGTTGTAAGAACAACTTGGCCATAGGGGCCTAGAGCCGACGGGTCCCCTGCTGCTGGGACGTAATTCAGGTGCGGACCCTGAGAAGTGGCGGGCGGTAGGCTCGAATCGCCGACGACCCAGGCATGGGCCACAGCTCGCCAAGCGCTTCAAGGCTGCTGGCGTCATGGCAAGTCGCGAAGGCCTTGCGCCGGAGGCGCCGGGCACGCCAGAGGCCAGCCGGGCGGGCTTGCAGGCTCGCCGCAGAGCTCGGCGCCAGCGTCAGCGAGAGAAGAAGAAGGTGAGCAGTGCTGCCAAGGCGCCACAGAGGGAGTGCAACAGGCAGCAGGGCCGTGTGGGCGCTGGGAGGGCCAGAGGCCTTTTGGCGTCAGGCGCCGCAGCAGCGGCAGTGTCGCGGGAGAGAAGGGGCCTGAGATCCATGGAGTCATGCCCAGGACCCGTAAGCTCCGCTAAAAGTTAAGGGAGGCCTCTAACGTGACCTGCGGACCCCAGCGTCTCGTGGCGGAGGAGCGGAGACAACTTGAAGAGCAGCCCGCTTTAGACATCTTGCTGCAGGCGCTGTCGCCTGCTGCGGAAGCCGTGGCCTTGCGGGCGAGACACCTGCTACTGCCGCTGCACGTGGAGGCACCGACGGGGGACGACGAGTCGTCGCAGGAGGGCTCCGAGGCGCAGCCGAGGAGCTTGGTGGAGCTCAGCGTGGGGCAGCTAGATACCTTGGAGGAGCTGCTGCACGCTCGCTTGCGGGACGTCCAGGAGGGGCGGGAGGAGCTCTACAGAGAGCAAAAGCGAGAGCAGGAGAGCAACAAGCGGGCTCTGCAGGAAGAGCTGCGCCGCGAGGAGGAGCGGCGGCTCGAGGAGGATCTGCGCACGATCGGACTCCGATGAAAGATGAGAAACAAGCTTCCCAGCCGGCTACATCCCCATCGACGATGTCCAAGCAAGCAAATAAACAAACAGACACACAGACAGACAGACGAGGAGTGCAAGTAGAAGGGGTCCAGCGCCCCAGAAAGAAGTACAGTTCAGTGCCCCATTTTGTCTTCCATTGTGCGCGTTGTAGGACGGCAAGCTGTTCGCTGGACCTCCAACGTCCAGCTCTGAACGCGCTGGCGGCGCAACGCAACGCAACGCAATGGTATCAGCATCGATGACTCCCCCTCTAGCCTTTCTTCCGTACTAGCGAACGTGCTTCTTAGCTAACGAGATAAGCCACTTGGTTCCCTGCAGCCAGATTTTATGCTGACTCCACACCGTGTTCGCAAGGTTCGTCTGCAGCTGCTCGGCCTGCGCGTAGTTCTGCTGCGAGAGAGCCCTCCCCAGGTCGAGAAGCTGCGCAATCACTTCCGGAGTCACCTACACAAGGCGCATGCGAAAAGGATATGAGCAGCTTGCCTTCGCTCTCCCCCATCCACCCCCCAAAAAGAGAAACACAAAATAATCAGATTAAAAAAAAAAAGCCAAGCACAGAGCGATACCTTCTCCTCTGCGATGCGCCTCGCGAGTTCCGCCAGCGCCTGCTGGGCCTTCTGGTGCTGCTTCTTCTCCATCCCCGAGAGAGACATGCCCCCGACGGTGCTTGCCACGCCATTCAAGAGCTGCATGACCTGCCGAAGAAGCACGTTTGTGAGGCTTGGCCGGTGCTGCCCACAAAGCAGCAGCTCATGAAACACACACAAAGCAGCAGCCGATGACACGTACCTCAGCACCGTCGCCGCTAAGATCCTTGTGCTCTGGAGAGCAAAGCGTCGAGCCCACATTCCCGCCTTCACTGCCTGCTGCGGCATTGCCCGACTTTGCGTTCGCAAAGCCTGTTTGCGGCATGGCGTTGCCGTACTTCGCGGCGATCTCCGGGCGCGACGAGCTCGACACGAAGCCGTCGTTGTAGGACGGTCCGTCCCTCTCTGGCATGCCCTTGGGGCTCGCAAACGGTTGCGGCTCCGCAGGCTTCGCTGCAGCGGGCTGCGCCGTTGCGGCGTCGGGCTGCTGCACCGCCTGCGGCTGGGACTGGGCCATCACTTGAGGCTGCGCAAATGGGGAAGCTGCCTGCGCTTGTGGCTGCGGCTGGGGAAACGGAGAAGCTGCCGCTGCCGCCTGCGCAATTGGCCCCGCAATCGGGATGCCCGCTGGCATCGGCGCCGCTGACGCTTGCGGCTGTGGCTGCGGCTGCGGCTGCGGCTGCGGCTGCGGCTGTGGCGTCGCCACTTGAATCACTGGCTTCTCCCACTGGGACACCCCCGTGGCCAAGTTCACATAGTACGGCCTCTGCGTGTTCGCGTCGAACATCTCCTGAAAGCCGGGCGCCAGCTGCTCCGTCGTCGTTTGCGGAAAGCGCGGCTCCTGCGCGGGCACGCTCTGCTTCGCCTGCGCCGGCTGCTGTGCCACGACGACGGGCGTGTCGCGGAAGGGAAAGGGCGGCGCGGCGCCAACACGCTTGCTCAGCGGCGTGGCGTGGTAGAGGCGATCGCGCAGGATCTGCGCCTGGAGCATCTCCCCGGCCTCCATGGGCGACGCGAAGGCGGTTGCCAGCTGCAGCTCACCCTGAGCCGCCAGAAGCTCCGCATAGCGCGCGAAGGCGGGGCCCAGCCCGTCTGGACCGGCGCTCGCGCCCGCGGTGTACCCGATGATGCGTCGCAGCACTGTCACTCGCTCCACGAATTCCTGGAGCGCGGAGGTGTCCACCTTCTCCCCGGCGCCCTCCACGACGACTGTCTTGTCCGCAAGGAGCAGCCAGTGATCCAGGGTCTTCTCGAACTGCCGCGCGCACAGGTAGCAGAGGCTGGCGCTGTGCGAGTCGCCCACTTCCGTCTTCAGCCGATCGCCCAGCATTTCTGCGAGCTTGAAGAAGTCGGCCGGGCCGCAGTAGTTGAGGAGGATCGCCAGCGTCTCCTTCCATTCACTCAGCTCGGAGGACTGCATGAAGCCTTCCAGGCTGCCCCCAATGACAGCGGAAACGATCTTCAAGAAGGGTCTCTGCGCGGAACGCCGCTCCAGGTAGCGCTGCTGCGTGCGCCGGTGCAGCTCCTCGCCGCCGCAGTGGGCGAGAACCAGGGCGTCGTCGTACTGCTTCGCCGAGAAGGCCACGTCCACCGCAGCCGCAAAATCGCCGACCAAAAGGGCCTTCTTCAGATGCTCCTCCGCGCCCGGGACGGCCTCGACCTCCTCCGCGTCCGATCCGCCCCCTGCTGGCGTGTCGATGCTCAGCTGCTTCATGTCGTCCGCGACCTTGGCCGCCTTCGGAGAGGAGAAAAGCGCGTCCGTCTGCTCCGTCGTGATGGCCGTCTCTCGCTCCACGGGCGTCAGCACCGTGGGGTCCGGCCCCCCGTCGACGATGGAGCTGAAATCACTCACTTCCGTGCTGACCGCGCTGCGCTCGAAGCCCACGCAGGAGAGCAGCGACGCCTTCAGCTGGCCGTGGTCCGCCGCGCAGACGGCTTCCATGTACTTCCACGTGGACTTGCCGGCCTCGTCCAGCGCATGCTCCGCCTTCGCCTTGCAGTACTGGGCGTACTTGTGCTTCGCTTCCTGCGGCGTGGCCTCCGCCGAGCTCTGCATGTCCTTGAACGCCGTGCTCGTGTGAACGAGGGCGGCGTCCTCGACCACCCGAGAGACCGTCACCTGCGTCGCCATGTTCCTGCTGGCGGAGCCGAAGGACACGAGCTTGCCGCCGAAGCCGAAGGCGACTCCGGCGGGCCGGCGGAAGTAGCGCGGCGCCCGGCCGCTGGACGTCTTGGCAGAGCTGATGTTGTGGAACTGCAGTCGCCTGTCGAAGGACGCGGTCGCGACGACGCCCGGCAGTCGCGGCGACCACCTCGCGAGGTACCGCCTCCCCGTGGTGTTGGAGTTGCCAAACGAGCCCGGCGAGCCAAACGCCGAGGCACCCGCGGAGGCTCCGAACAGCCCCGCCGCTCCCGATTGCTCCCCCGCGGGCTCTGCCGCGCTGGGCGCCGGCTCACTGGCCTTGGAAGACGAAGACGCCGTCTCGCTGCTCAGCTCGTAAACGGGCTGGGCTAGGTGAAGATCCCAGAGCAGCGTCTTGTTGTCCTTCCCGCAGGTCATGATGAGCGCGGTGTCGTGCGGGCACCAGCTGAGGCTCAGGACGGCCTGGGTGTGCCCCCGGCACTCGCTCAGCGGGAGGTCCGTCGACGAGCGCAGGTCGTAGAGGCGCACGACGGGGTTGGCGTCGTCTCCCGAAGCCGTGATGAGGTGCTGTCCATTCTCCGGGTTCCAGCAGACCTCCGACACGGTGGTCCCTCCGCGGATGATGCACCACGGTTGCTTCTGTCTCAGGTCCCAGATGATGCTGGAGCCGTCGGAGGAGCCGGTGCACACGATGTGCGACACCTGCGTGTTCCACGCGACGCTGTTGATGGGCCCCGCATGCCGCACTTGGTTGACATCCGCGGCGGGACTGAGCGGAGACGCCGCGCTGGGGTTGTCAAACGGCGTGATCCACACGTTCCCATCCGCCCCGCCGCTCGCCAGCACATGCGCATTCTCCGCGTGCGGGTTGAACTGCACGGCCGTCACCGCTCCCGCATGTGGCTGCACGGAAGCCACCTACAGATCAAGGGTTCGAGGCATTAGTGCCGGTGCGGGACTCTTGCAGTCGATAAATTTGCCATGCAGCGACGTTCTGCCCAGCATCCTCCGCACAATCCTGATGTCTCGCACAGCCTCGACCCATTTCCACCTCCAAGCTTCGCAATCTGCCAGGACATCGCTGGGCACTGCGCCGCGCTTGCTCCAATATCTTTTGGCTTCTCCGGCGCAAATCTTGGCTTCTGCGCGTCCCGCGAACCCACCTGGCACTGCGACTCCTCGTTGAGCAGTCGAGAGGGATCCCACACGTTCACGCATCCGTCTGTCATGCCGCCGGCCACGAGACCGCAAGGAACGGCGGTATAGTTGGCCCAACTAAGGCTCGCGAAGCGCGAGCCGGTCTTCACGGCGCCCAATTTGGCTGCATCATAGCCAGGTTCGTCCAGCGCGAGGCTGTAAAGCTCGAGGTCTCCTCCGTAGTCGTCGAAGCCGACGCCACCGGCGTCCTTCGTGCCGCACACGAAGAGCTGCGGGCGCGCCGCAAGCGGGCTAAAAGCCATTACGGCGCTTCGGTCTTCCACCTCCTTTAGTAGAGCCATTTTCTCCGGAGTTTCTCCCCAGGCCTCGCCCCAGACCACAGCTGCTCAAGGCCACGGCGCGAAGCGGCGGAAGGTGGGCCGGACCGACGGAAACTGCGGCGCAACTTTGGCGTTAAGCGACCAAGAGAGAATGGACGGAGACGGCGGGAAGAAGCCAAAAAGCGCTGTGTAACAGCGATATAAGGCTGAGAATCCTTCGAAAACGAGGCCCCGCTCCATGGATAGGACAGACTCCTACCGTCTCCGCCACGATTGGTTCTGGGAAGCAGGGTTTGCCGCATTGCAGAGCGAAATAAGAAGACGAACACGGGATCCGAAACAATATCGGTATTTTGCAGGAGAAGGCGAAGAGCTGATGAAGGAAGAAACGAACACCCAAGACATTCTTAACTTGCACAAATATCAACTTTAAAATCCTTCAAAGAAACCGTCCGGACTTTTTCGGACTTTTCCCGCGAAATTCCATCTCGACATCTCGTCTTCAGCAGCTCAGTTGGGCCTCACGACAGCAGGATGTGCTCCGTGGATCAGCTGCCGCCCTCAGGCTTCAACCTCACGCTGGAGGAGCGCTCCGCCCTGAAGGTACATTGGCTCCCGAGCACGGGGTCCAGAAAAGTTCTTGCTCGGCAAGGCTTCTTGGGCTCTCTTGTCACAACTGGCTGCGCCTCTGTTCGAGTGCTTGCATTGCGTTCCTCTTATTGCCAAGCTGGGTGGAGGGATGCAGGAAGACCTTCGGAAAAATCTGAGAAAGCCCTCTTCTTGAACTGATGCTGAGCAGGTGTCGATGCTGAAACGCCAGCGAGAGGAGAAACTTCCAGGACCTCTGCAGCTGTGGGGCAAGATCTTCGGAGAGGTGAACGACTACATCGTTGTGTTCTATCTCGTGGCCACCACGAGCTTCCCGCAGCGACAGTACTTCTACTGCACGACGACCAACCCCACGCTCAAGGCCATGCCTCCGCTGTCCCCCGAGTTCCTCGACAAGGCCAAGGCCACCGAGGGCCGCTTCTCCGGCGAGCCCGATCGCCCTCTTGGCGAGGAAGCAGCTGCTGACGAGGAGGAGGAGGCACCGGAGGAAGACGAGGAGGGAGGCGAGAAGCCCAAGAAGGAAGTGTTCGCCGAGCATCACCGACTCGCCTACGTCGTGAGTCGCATCGACCACGACGTCGCGGTCGTGCCCCGAGGCGCCTTCGTGCTTGACGCGTTGCATCGCGTCCTTCCCGCGCGGTCCTTTGATGGCCTCAGCTACGAGGCGGCCGGCATGAAGCGCAACTACTTCCACTTCCGGATGCCCGAGTCGCCCAAGGCGATCGCGACCATGGCCAAGGAGGGTTTGGTGCGGTCCACGGACTTCTTGGACCCCATCGCCGCCGACAAGCCCGACGAGATCTGGTCGCTGGTGTACGACGAGTCCAAGACGATGGCGCTGCTGCAGTCGCACTACTGGCCGGGATATACGTTCTATCATGAGATGGACTCGGGGAACTACGGCGGCGCCTACATCGGTTACGGCATCGAGAACAAGGACGTCGCCTTCATGGTCTGACGACCGCAAAGGAATGAAAAGAGTGCTGCGGCAAAGGGTCGTGAAGACGCGTGAACACGTGAACACGTGAACACGTGAACACGTGAACACGTGAACACGTGAACACGTGAACACGTTAGGCCGTGAGGACGTAAAGGTAGACTTGGCTTTTCAAGCTCTAAACTGTATCGAATCTGTGGCAGCCTTGGTTTCGTTCGGTGTCCCTGCAGCCAGCTCCATATGTACATTCTGACTATTCTGTCCGGCGTCCCGTCGGCCGCCGAGCGAGAAGTGCCGGCCACTCGGTAAAGAATCGCAGATTCCATCTCCTGAGGAACGCGTCTCTTCGGCCGAAGGCAACCTTTGGCGCCTTCACGGATCGTGGCAGAACGGGCGAGGCAAGCACGGTCGTCCTTGGGGAGAGAAGTGCCGCGCTGATCTAGGTGGCGGCCTTTCCTTCTAAGGCCGCACAGAGAAGGTGCATACCATGAAACACCTTTTGCGGCCCCGGCGCCTTGGTCTGCGACTGCTGCTTTTCCAACGTTGGTGCGACCCGCGCATCGGCAGCCACTTTGAGCTTCTTCGCGACGTGGCTGACCTCGATCGGCTCCTTGCTGGAGCCTCCCACGACGCTGGTGCCTTCTGCGGACTTCTTTTCATCCGGGCGCGGCTCTGAAGCACCGGATCTCTCGTCCGCCGTGAGGCTTGGCCCAGGTTTCTCGCTCGCCGGAGGCGCCGACACCGTCCGCTCGGGTGGCCTCGCACGCTTTCCTGGGTCCCTCCGCTCACAAGCGCCGTCTGCGGCGCTTTTCCAACGGGCTGTGCGCCTCTCCAGCGAAGGCAAGAACGAGGCGCCGGTCGGAGAGCAGCGCAGCGCCACGTCGGCGTCGTGTCCATCTGCAGCTCTGGCCAGCTTCTGCGAATCCCGGCCTTTCAAGTTGCGCATCATCCGACTCACCGAGTCGCCGTTCAGATCACTCAGAACCTGCAGCACATCATCCGTGGTCCGACTCTCTCCCTCTCCCGAGGCCTCGCGACCCCGCGCGGGCTCGGCCACGCTCACTCCACTCTTCCAGGCCGGCGGGGAGTAGTAGTGTGCCGGCAGAGGAGAGCAGTTGCTCTGCTCGCGAGAAACGCCGGCCCAGCCGGGCGCGTACGCTTGAGGCCACTGGCGTCGCAGGTACAGCCAGTACTCCGGCGGCAGCTGCGCGCCTTTCACGGACACCTTTAGACGGCCGCTGAGCGACAGCCACTCTCGCTGCCCTTTGCGCTCGAAGTAAGCATGGAAGTCGTGATAGTCGTGCCAGCGCTCCGGCCTGCGCAGCGTGTCGCACATGAGCACATGTAGGTAGCGACTGGACTCGGGAGACAGCCAGGACCATAGGGGAGTGCCCAGCACTTGTCGCTGGTCCATGCCCAGCACCGCGGCGGTCCCCGCCGCAGAGGCGTAGCTGATGACGCAGCTGTTGTCGCACACCAGCAACAGCTCGTCACTGGGTGCTCGCGGCTCTCGTGGATCCGGCGCTTGGGCCGCGAAGCCCGGCGCACTCGGGTATCTGGCTGTCACCGGCGCACATCGCGCCACACTTTGCGCTCCAGCCGCGCCAGAGCCTTGGCTAGCATGGTGTCGAGGATACGACCCTGCTCGAGGCATCTGTGGCGCAACCGGCGCCGACACGGGCGTTGTTGGCCACATGACGCCAGCTCTTGCAAGGGGCTCGCCAGGCGTGGTGCGCACTCTGACGCCCCAGGAAATTCGCAGCTCTGGTGCCGCCGCTCCAGCAAGGTGCTTGGAGAGACTGCGCCGCTCTGGGACGGCTGCGAAGCGTGCTCACTCGAGGTTGCGCTCCAGCCGAAGCGCTCTTTGCCAGCTGGTCAGCGGTGGCCTCGCACTGCGGAGGGTCTCAGCGCCGGAGTCCCGCAGCTGACCGAAGCGCGAGACGCCGCGACAGCGCCGCGAAAAGCAGCCGAGCGGAGAGAGCTTGGAAGAGCGGCTTCAGCGCTCCGACGGGGCGCAGAAGTAGCCGGAGGCCCTTTGAGTCTGCGAGCTTCTCTTGGACGTCCGGGCCCCCTGGTTCTGCACGCTGCTCGGGCCTCGACGCCACACTGATCCCGGGACGCCTGCCGCGTTCGGGCCGGTGCTTTAGGTGCGGAGACAGCGTTCCGGCTTTCTACGGATCGGGATCAGTGCGATTGGACGACACGCTCACACGTCGATACCGCTCTTGGACAGGGTCTTCCCGACGGCGGCAGAAGTAGACGACCCCGGGATCCGAGGTCTTGCAGGCAAGACAGCGAAAACCAATCGTTGTCCTTCGTCTCCAACAAGGGTCAACGTTCCCCCGAGCAGTGCGCGCCAATCAGAAGCTACCAACCACAACGCGTAGAAGCATGCCGACATCCCACCATGGGTTCGAATACTTCCGGTGAGGGGTGAAAACCTCGTGTACAACCGTCATATTCAAATAAGAATTATGCTTTTACAACATGGAGTCGTGGAAGAGCCTAGTGTATCCCTCAACACAGATACGCCCCTTCTAAGCGAGCTTGGCGATATCACGTGGGCAGACACGAAGTGTGATCCCGTTCACATAGGCTGGTCAAGTAATCTGCCAGGAAGGTTGAGGCTCTGAGACCACAGCTTTCCCTGAAGTGGAAGTGACAAAGAAGCCTTCCCCTCGATACCAGACCTACGTGCAGAAAGGTTGTGCTGAAGAAGTGGGGCTCTCCGCTTGGAGGTCGAAACCTTGTTTGGGATCAAAGCGCGCAAGCTGCAGATCTGGTGGGCCAGAGATTTAGGAAATATGGGAACTTGTCCAATCATATTCTTGAAAAATTTAGAAATATTTTGAAAGTTATCCAATCAAAACAAGATATTACGTCATATCCATTCTATCAAGGGAGTCCTTACTTCCGCTATTTGGGTCTCATTGGGTGGAGTTCTCCTCCCTGATCAGCTATGTCATCAACTGCTTTGAGCCTAATTCCACCTTTATGCGGACACATCGGGAGCTGAAATGGCATGGTCGCAAACAAGGTTTCGACCTCCAAGCTCTCCGCGGTCCACCCGGATTCCGTGCCAATCGTGGAGAAGCAGCAACGAATGTCGACGGCGGTGCTCGTTAACAAGCATCTGCAGTCCACAAATGGAAAGCATCTCCCAAGGCAGCAACGTAAGAAGCGTTGCAAGGATTCGTCCGAACTCCTTTTCACAACGGAAGCGTCTAGCGATCTTGCAGGAATCGGTAAATCCCAACCGCCACAGTACAGCGTTGCCATTCCCGACGGAAACCCTGAACCGACTTCTTCGCCAAGAGAGCCTACCCGGGATGTGGCGCCGAGATGAGGTGGTTGCTTTTGCGACGCACCGTACGCCACGTTCGATGCTTGACATCCAGACGGCAGAGCAGATTTGAATCCCAGCTGGTACAAATACCCCACCAGCAGGCAAATCCTGTCTTCTATCTTCGGGATGGTCGGAGCGGGCGGCTGCGTTGGCAAGGGAGCTCGACTCGAAGCTGCCGCATGGCACGTACCCACGTAGCTTCTGTGTCCCCATTGGTCAGTTCAGTGTTTCGACAAAAGCAGATGCCTCATTCCCCATGTTCGGCGGGCCACATCCGAAGACCGAAAGACGAAGGAGTGACAGGTTGCTACATGACGTCCCAGCGGCAGTGCTTGCTGCCGAAGAAGGATCCAGATTCCGACAGACACTCACGCCTCGTCATCACGCGTCGTTGCTTGTCGTGTCTTTCGTACCGCACTAGCAGAAGATTCCCCGGCAAGCAGCGACCCTACGGCCGCGCGCCCACACACGCACCATCTTCAACATGCTCGGGCAATCCGGATCAGCTCGCAAGCAAGCAAGCAAAACGCACGACAGGCAGCATTTACTCGCATGTTTCGACTCGCTCTACAGGCGATGGGTTCGAGCGAGTCGACGTAGCTAGCTAGAAGTCAAGAGGGAGTCGCTCTTTCACGGCGATGTATTGGGTGCTGCTGGCTGCCTTGGCTAGCTACTTGCTTTGCCTGGCTGCCTCTCGACTCCAAACCGATCAAATGGCGGTCACTCATGAGTAGGCAGAGCGAGGGCTTTGCCTCATGTCATCATATGCTCCATCTAGCTGGCTGTGCGTGCATGATCCGTTTGTCCAAGTGGGCGCAGCCGTCGATCCCATGTCAATCGTTTCTGGTCGGAAAATCGGAGAATCATCCGAAGCTTCCTTCCTGTTCTCTCGCCTTACTGTAACCCCATATCGCTCTCTCGCAACATCAATTAATCTATCCTAAAACAAAATAATTCCACCGCAAGCTACTGTAAAAGACCGTTTCCAGTCCATTTGGGGGTCTCTTCACCGCATTTGCGCCGCAGATTCTGCACTTTGGAGAGACTTTTTCGGCGCGAAGTTGCGTCCGAAGCCATAAGGAGCAGCGAGCAAAAGTTGGGAGCGGCCACCACTGCGTTGCGGCTTTCCATTGCACGTAGCGCTGCATCTCATCTGCACGTGGCGGTCCGCCGCCGGGAGTTTTGCGCTAAATTTGAGCTGAGCGTTGGCCATGGCTGCCGTTATGGACTTTCTGGAGCATCTGCCCACGGGCACCATCCTGGCGGGCCTGCCGGTGGGCCTCTTCACCCTGGTCTTGGTGCTGTCTCAGGTGAGAGTAGCGAATCTTCCGCAAGACATCTGGGACGTTCGCTGGAAAGCTGCGAACCGAGGCCCGCGAAGTCGGCGTCGGAGTGATGGATGTGAAGCTTTGTTGCAAGAGAAGGAGGGCCGAGGGGAAAAGAGGCAAGGAAAAGGGGGGGCAAAGCCAGAATCGAGACGCCACGTGGATGGAATCGCCGGGTATTGGGGGTCAAAAAGGGGACCGAAGGAGCACCAGACTCACGTTTCCTCTTCATGACCTCCAGGACTCTGGGCCAGGCTTGAGCAAGGACTTTCCCTTGCAGTTCCGCCTCATGGCCCGCCTCCGCACGCCGATCCTGATGTTCATCGTGGTGCCTTTGAGCTTCCTGAGATGGGCGCTGACCACGGTCCGCGAGGAGATTCGGCGGCTTCACGCGGGACCGGCCTCCTACGACGGCCACAAGGAGCGCAGCGAGGACATCGTGAGGCAGCTCAAGGCCTGGAACGCTGCCGGCCGGCCCAAGAAGCTGCGGACGGCCAGGCCCAACTGGGCGGCGATGAGCACGAAGCTGTCCAGCAACAAGGACGACGCCAACAAGATTAGCACGGTGGCGCTCAACCACATCCTCGAGCTGGACGAGGAGAACATGACCATCACCTGCGAACCGATGGTCACCATGGGCATGATCACGGAGCTGCTGCTGCCGAAGAGCCTCGCGCTCGAGGTGCAGGTGGAGATGGAGTCCATCACCATCGGCGGCATCACCATGGGCTTTGGCATGGAGACGAACTCGCACCGGACCGGCCTCTTCCAGGAGACGGTGGTGGCATACGAGATGGCCATGCCGGACGCTTCGATCGTGAAGGTCACCGCCGAGTCGGACCCGGAGCTGTTCTACGCGCTGCCCTGGTCGCACGGCTCGCTGGGCTTCCTGCTGAGCGTCACGGTCAAGATCGTCAAGGTCAAGCAGTTCGTGCGGGTGACGTACATCCCGACCTACTCTCCGACGGAGCTGGCAACGAAGATGCAGCAGCTGGCGACGCAGGACGAAGCGCCGACCTTCCTGGAGGCCACCATCTACACGAAGGACACGGCCGTCATTCAGTGTGCCGAGTTCTGCGAACCGCCGCGGAGCTCGGAGGAGCGCGCGCGCGTCAACGGCATCAACTGGTGGTGGAAGCCGTTCTACTACAAGTGGGTCGAGACCTTCATCGAGAAGGGCGAGCAGTGGGAGATTATTCCCGTGAAGCACTTCTACCACCGCTTCACGCGAAGCATCTTCTGGGAGATCGAGGACATGATCCCCTTCTCGAACCATCCGCTGTACCGCTTCTTCTGGGGCTGGATGGGCGCCCCGGAGGTCAGCCTGCTCAAGCTCTTCCAGGGTCCCGTGATCCGCAGGGCGTCCGTGTACGCCCACGTCGTGCAGGAGAGCATCATGCCGATCAAGGACCTGGCCGAAGGCATCGAGCGCTTCGACGGCTGGTTCGGAGTCTACCCGCTGCTGGTCTTCCCCATTCGCGTGTACGACCGGCAGAACCTGAGCGGGATCCTCCGGCCGCGCAAGGACACGCTCCTGCCGGGCAAGGACTACGGCATGTGGGTCGACCTCGGGGCGTACGGAGCCCCGCGTGACATCAAGCAGGGCAAGAACTGGGACGCCAAGGCGATGATCCGCGACATGGAGCACTGGACGCGCGACAAGGGTGGCTGGCAGGCCACGTACACGGACGTCTTTGCCACTCGCAAGGAGTTCCGGCAGATGTTCGATCACGAGCTGTACGACAAGCAGCGGCGCCGCTTCGGATGCCTGGACGCCTTCCCGGAGATCTATGACAAGATCAAGCCGGAGGCGGGCATCGTAGACCTGTCGGAAGAGGAGCAGCGTGAAGCGTCGAGCTAGTGGAAAGGGAGCGGGTGGAAAGAACTGCGTGCTTGTCTGCGTCAATGGGTCCCAGCTGTCGAGCGAATGTGGTGTCCAGCCGATCGCAAGCCCCGTCTGTACACTCTTCGAGCAGAAAGGCCTAGGAAACTGAGTCCTTGGCAGGCACGGCCGAGTTGTAGTAGCGGAAGGACTCAAGAGGTCGGTGGGTGCAGACAGGTCGGTAGGTGCAGGCAGCTCGCGGCAGAGCGAGCGGTCTGATGGATAGGATAGGGACGTCGGCAAGATGATGGTCTGTGGGGACGAAAACCGATCCGTGTAAGAACTGCATTGTATCATACGACTTGTCGTGCGCGCCTGCCCTCTTGGATCTACTTGCATGCTACAAAATTGCGCAGTCGTCAAGCTCAAGACCTTCCACTGCTATCCACCTGCGACTGTCATGCACCTGCGTTTCGCTTGTCCTGTCGCCTCTCGTCCTGAACTAATGGACAAGCTTCGTCTCCCCGCACACGTCCTCGCCCTCGCCCCCGCCCTCGCCCTCGCCCTCGCCCTAGCAACAAGACGAAGACGACGAAGGAGAAGGAGAAGGAGCAATCGCCAAGCCATGCACTTCATTCTTCCGCAACCGATTTGCGCTGTACTGCGCTTCGCCACCCACTGTCTGCGCGACTCGCCTCCAGCTTCAGAGCCATCTCGACAGGAGCAGCAGCAGCAGTAGCAGCAGCGGCAGCAGCAACCGCAGGCCACGTTCCGCGCATCCGGAGTCCCCGCGCTACCAATCCGCTCTAGTTTTGTCCCGCTCTTCCGGCTCCTGCTCCTCCGGCGGGGGCACTCGGCCCGCTAATCGCGCCAGGCGCGGCGTGAGGCCAATGGTCAGCAGCATCCTCGCCGGCTCGGTGAGCTTGGCCGTGAGCCAGGCCAAGGCGAGGTCGGTGGCGACCGGCCTGTCCCGCAGGACCTCTAGGTACGGCTCCACCATGGCCAGGCCCGGCACGTGCTCCTCCTGCTTCTGGATGAAGCGGATGATCTTCTCCACGGCCACTCTGGGATCGCCCACGATGAGCTCCGGCTCCACCACGTCGAAGTGGAACACGGCGAAGACGCTGCCCAACGTGACCACGTACAGGCTGGCGTACGTGCCGATGGCCACCCAGCCGTACCTGCGCCACAGCTCCACCAGGCCACTCCTGCCCCTGCTGGCCAGACGCCGGACTCTCTGCTGCTTCTCATCTCTACTACTGCTCCAGAAGCTGCGCATTCTCGACGACAGCGATTCCCTAGGGGGCTCTAGCTGCTCCTTTCCCTCGCCTGCTGCCGCCGCCGGCAGGGTCTCCCGCCCACGGGGCAGCCCCCGCTCGCGCAGCAGCTTCATCAGGCGCCTCCTCCATGCGCGGGCGGCTTGGACGGCCATAGCAAAGCGGCCTAGGCGCCCAAGGCAGCCGCTGCAGAGGCCTGAAAAGCGGGAAGATGGAGGCGCTTGTATAGCTTGTGCAAGCTGGAGAAGTCAGCGGAGCAGAGCACAGGGATCCTAAAGCCCCACTGCGAAACCGGCGCCGAAGCTTGAAGAGGCGTCGACGCGTTTGCGCCGCCAGCATCAAGAACGACAGCCTTCGGGGAGAGCTGAGGGCAAAAAGGGGAAAAAGCGCGGAAAAACGGTTGCTATCGTGAAGCATGGCTTCACACCAATTTATAAATTAAATACCTGCGGAGTTTGAGCTTATGGGTCGCGATTTCGCGGGCGTGGAAGAATGGATATTTTCAGTGGACCAATCAAGTAGCCTTGCTGCGGCCGTCCATCACACCCCTCCCCATATTCCTAGGAAACGCCCCACGCGCCTTCGCCTCCGCGTATCAGCTGACTGTCCCACATTCCCAGATTTCCCTCCCGCTCTTATTTCCATTACTTCCATCTCGCTGGGTCTTGTTTCCATCCTTCCCGCGCGCTCGTGACAGAGGCCCAAAAGCCTTGGGGATTTTCCCATTCCCCCCGTTTCGACGGCCATCTGACGAGAGGCTTTTTGGCGCGCCGCACCACCATGCTCCGCTCCGTGTGCGGTTTTCGCCGCTTTCCCCTGGCTCTCGCAAGCACTCGCCGCAGCGCCAGCGCGGCTTACGAAGAATTGGGGCTCCACAACCTGCGCAACCCGTGGAAGAAGAACAAGCGGCGCCGGGGCCGAGGCATCGGCTCCGGGCGTGGCAAGACCAGCGGGCGCGGGCACAAGGGCACCTACGCGCGGAGTGGCGGCAGCATCCGCCTGGGCTTCGAGGGCGGGCAGACGCCCATGTACCGGCGTCTGCCCAAGATTGGCTTCAACAACAAGAAGTACGAGTGGAAACCCGTGAAGCTTCAAGTGGGGAAACTGCAGGACTTCGTGACCATGGGCCGTCTGAAAGTGCCCGAGGACCGCATGCTGACCATGGAGGAGCTGTGCAACGCCGGAGTGGTCACGCGGAGCAAGGTGCTCAAGCAGCGAGGGGTGCACTTGCTGGGCAGAGGGGCGGAGCGGGTCACCACCAAGATGCACGTGGAGGTGTCCAAGGTGACCCAGGGGGCCGCCGAGGCCATCGAGGCCGCCGGTGGCACCGTGACAGCTGTGCACTTCAACAAGCTGGCGCTCCGAGCGCTCATCAAGCCGCACAAGTTTGAGGTGCTGCCCAGGAGGGCCTTCCCATCGCTGAAAGTCGTGGCCCGGTTCCTGGACTTCTCCCGCAGAGGCTACCTCTCCCCCGAGATCCAGTTCCGCAACAAGCAGCTCTTCGGGGCGGTGACGTCCGAGGAGCGCCTGCGGAACGAGCACGAGAAGACCCGGGAGGCGGACAGGCTCATTCGCACCGCGCTGGAGCAGTTGGCCGAGAGAAATGAGAAGGCGTTCTACGAGGCACAGCGCGCGGGAGAGGCCTCCGGCGGCGGAGCAGCCAACTGAGAATGAGGTGCTTCTTCGGTTTGGGTCTCTGTGGCGGGATGTGGTTGAACCCAACCTCGGCAAACCTCGGCTCGACTCCATTCGATTGAGATCGTCGCAGATCGTCTCCTTCCACAGCACCGCCGCAAGATTCGACGGAAACCATCCAAGAACAACACCAAAGACCGTGCCCTCCATCGTTCTCGCCTCCTCTCCAATAGAAGCTGTTCATCCTTTGGACTTGCTGCGCAAGATATGTGGGCGACGCGATTGCGCCAACCGGGAGCGAGGCCAGCCCTCAGGTTCGGCGTCCGAAAGACGACGAGCGTCAGGTCATCCCCAACTTCAGATCACTCATCACCCAACAGCCGCCAAGCCCTCCCCCAAGGTCTCTTGTCCTCGCGTGCTGCTGAGGAGAGTCGAAGCAAGAGTATCAAAATTAAAGATCGTCTTTGAGGCGATGCCAAAGGAAGCGGACCTAGCTCGTCCAGAAGGACTACGAGAGGAAGAACGTTCAAATTGTCGTTGATCATGCAGGTCTCGAGGATAACACATGGAAAGGTTTGTCTCGCTCTCACTCTACCGAAACGGATGCGTAGGGGTCCTCACTATAGTAGGTCGTGCTCCACAAAGGAGCTGGAACGCTAAGACGAGCTCCTTGACCCGGCAGTCCACGAAAAAAGAGAAAACCAGTCTGCGTGGCAAGAATTGATGAAGAAATCTCTCGCAAAACAACTGAGCATCGGGTTTGCACGCAGACTCTACTTCAGGGATGTACAGTTCATGCTTCCAACTCATCGGACTCGTCGGACACGTAGCTGAAAACGCTGCGGAGGTTGGGGCGGAAGGAAGGGGTCCATGTACGGCAGGGATGGTCCTGGCTGTCGACGACGCTGGGCGAGCGCAGGAGCCTCGTGCGGGCGTCCTTGAGGATTCGGAGAGGGCCGGCCTTCACGATCTCCCAGGCGGGGCTGCCCTCGGCGATGCCAATTTCGGCGGCGATCTCCTCGACGACCTGCTCCCAGGTCTCGAGGATCATGATGCTCTCCTGTCGCGACGCCCTGAAGCTCTTCATGTCGTCCGCGACGCTCCCCGTGCATTCATCGTCCAGGCACTTGAAGACGTACTTGCTCCCGAAGTTCACGCCGTTCTGGATGACGAAGTCCTTGACCAGGAACAGCTCGGACACGGCGTTGCACAGCAGGTGGCCGAAGTAGCCGCCGTCCACGGACATGAGCAGCTTCTGGCAGCGCTTGTTGTGGAAGAGCGCGAAGCTGTGCTCGTGCACGCTGCGCATCTTGCCCCACTCGTGCGTGTTCGGGTCGAAGCGCGTCTGCTGCGGGTCAGGAATGCCCAGCAGCCCAAGATACTGTACAATGCCGTCGCAGTGGCCGTTGAGGCCGAAGCTGCGCCGCCGCGTGAGCAAGGGATGGATGAAAAGGACGCTGGCGCGAGGCCAGCCGTGCTTGAAGATGTAGGGCTTCAGCGTGCCGAGGCTCTTGGTGGTTCGGACCACACGCAGGCGGCTGCGGTTCTTGCTGGTGCAGCCCAGGTGCTTGGCCGCGCGGCCGAGGATGAAGCTGGCCGGCGACGTCTGCGGGCAGTACTGCAGGCCCAGCTCCTTGGGGTGCGCGTTCTGCTTCTGGTCCAGCTCCAGCGTGGCGCAGGAGAACACCAGGTCCTCCTCCGGCACGCACAGCACCGACAGGATCCGCTTGGCGGGCTTGTCCTCCTTGTAGAGCTGGTAGTACGGCGCCACCGTCTGGTCGGGGATCTCCTCCGGCGTGACGTTGACGCAGCAGGGCTCGATCGCCTGGGACCAGCGGCCGACCTCCGGGATGAACACCCGGAGGTGCGGCAGCCGCGACAGCGCGTTCTGGGGCGCGTTGAACAGCACCCACACGCGCCGATCTAGGTACGTCGCGAGCAGCGCGAGGACGGTGAAGATGGCGGACTTCTCGTGGCGCTCGAAGCTGTTGTGGTGGTGGTGGTTGCGTCCATGCCAACGAAGGAGAGAGGTCGATGGTGAGGAGGGCGGAGGTCACGCCTCTTGCGAAGCCTTCTGAGCAGGCGCTCAGGAAGAGAAGGGCTTACCGCGATGCCAAGCCGTCCTGGTGGGCGCAGAGAAGGTCCATCTGCGAGCTGAGCTCGTGTGGATGCGCCATCGCCTCGCGACTCTGGATGTCGCAGATCATGGCCACGAGGGCCTGGCACGCCTGCGCGATCTGGACCCCTCGGTGGCCCGGCTTCCGCTCCAGCAGCTTGGCCACACAGGTGCGATTCTCATGCCAAAGCGCCACGGCCACCGCGTTCCAGTTGCCTCGGGGGTTGCCTTCCAGGTCCACGAGCCGCTCTCGAAACCACCTAGGCCAGGGCTGCGGTAAGAACATCCGCGCCGCCTCAGTGCTCGTCTCCTCAAGCGTTGCTTCCGAAGCCTTACCCGGACAGCGAGAAGTCGATGATGGCGAGGTTGACGGACGCCTGATCCGGTGCGGTCATTGAAGGAGAGCCCGGCTCTGTGGCTGCTGCGACGACGACGGGTGAGGTCACGCCGAAGCAGGGAGGCGAAGAAGGAGAAGAAGGGTGTGTGGGGGGGGAAGGGGGG
>JAAMXY010001252.1:0-10966 GCA_019677205.1 Pinguiococcus pyrenoidosus
CGACGATCTCCTTCCCGTGATGGGTTGGGATGTCAACGAGCGAAAAGCCTGCCGCGTCCAGTTCGAGGCGGTTTGGGGTCGGAGATTTGTTCGAATCGAAGTATATCGACTTTTGTGTCACATCTCCGAATTGGGTCAAGTACTCGACGATGTTGGCCGCCACGATCTGAGCCGAGACGCCCTTTGGCACGTGAACATTCTCAGAATCCCAGAAGACGCCAACCAGCGGCACTTGAGTCTGTCGAAAGGCTGGTGGCGACGGGGCGCTGAGGCTCCGCCGATCGCGACGATGGAAGGACTGTGGTGCCAGGAAGAAGCTGCCAGCGACGGCCGCAATTCCGCCGCAGAAGAAGAAAACCGTGTAGGAAACGTGCGGGAGGAAGTCCATGGTACGATGGGAAAGCCTGCTAAGATCACCGGAGATGACCGGCGAACACCCTGAGATGCGCCCTTGCTGCCGGCCTCTCTTAAGCCGCATCCAGAGTTGAAGGTGCTAGGCACACCAAGTCGGCTGAGGCAGATTTCATAGATGGTAGCACTTTGATTGGCTGCTTCTCTTGGCTTCAATATTGTAAAAACTTTACATGGCTGTTGCCTCGAATAATATGCCATAATATTAAAAGTTAAAATTATTTAAAAGAGCGCTTTGGTCGCTCCACAGTCGTCATCGGGCCCGCTTCTTGCGCGCCCCATCTTTCACAAGGTGGTATACTTTCCCTGACACAAGCCAAAAGCTTCAGCCTCTTAAGAAGTGTGAGATGCATTGCGTACTTCCTGTTGTGCTCGCTGCCGCCTTCTTCGCAGGCGCTTTGGGGCAGTCCTCACCCTCCACAAGGAGTTCTTCCATTGCGGCGCTTCTCGAACTTGTGAATGAGGGCTGGGATCCGTACGCTGTGGAAGCCGCGCTACAGCGATGTAACGGGAATCTCGACAATGCGCGAGAAGCTCTCGAGACCTTTGAGGAGCACCAGCGTCAGCTCTGGATCGATGATCTCGCATCGAAGATGGAGCACCTAGGCTGGCCGCGAGAAGACGCGAATGCTACGCTGACAATGCTCACGTACTTGGACGTGGCCGCAGCGATGGGTATCACCGAAGAACAACTTCTTGCCACTGCGACAACGTACGCAAAGATGTGGGAAACCGACCAGATGGTGGCGCTGTTGGCTCTGGTTGCGCAGAACATCCTTTCCCGTTGCACCGACGACGTCTTTCATCTGCTGCCTCGGTTTGCACAGGAGAAGATGGGCAAGGTCGGTGACTTCTTCCAATGCTCCAGGCCTCCGAAGGCTGTCGATGGATGCCTTCTTCTCCAGGCCCACACGACGCAAGGGGACCGGGAGTACAGATCTGAGAAGTATGTCGAAGAGAATATCCTGTTCGTCCTGCGCGACTCCTACGCAGTTCTCAGCTTCTTATTCGATGCGACCCTAGGGGTGCATGCTCCCGCTGCTCAGGGACATATCCTGTTAGCCTGGAGCAAGGCACTCGCGCCTCTGTTTGTGGACGGCTTGTACAAAAGGATCACGAACGAGCACGTCGTGTCGCCCAAGCTTTCCAGGCACCCTGCACGGACGCAAATGCGTGACATGAAGTACCTTGAAGGATCAGAGATGGCCTTTGCATTTGGACAAGCCCTCGATTTGATTATGGAAGGAAACGTCTCGATGCTGTCAGGTCGCGTTGACCTTTCGAGACTGATAGAATATGAGATGGGAACCGAAGATGACGCGATCGACAACGAGCAGCAGACGGGAATCGGTGATGATGGCGAGGAAGATGTCTTTGGCCTTACCTCACAGGAGGTCTTCCGAGTATACATATTCGACCTACTCAAGGCGCAGCAAGATAGCATGGAGGATCTCTTTTTGTCTGTTCTCAAGGGCTTTGGAAAGGGTGCGCAGAAGCGAAGCAGCTTCCTCTATCTTAGCTCTAGCCCCGAGCAGCTCAAAAGACTCGTGTACTACGCTTTACGACTTTGTTTCGACATCGATGATGCCTTTTCATCTGCGATGCATGAGATCTTCCGCGACATGAGATTGCCACTGGAATATACACAGACGTTGTTCGCTCCGCACCGTTTCTTGGACGATCTCTTCCTGGTGGGAACAGCGGACGCCATCGACGGAAACCTCGCGTTGCAAAGAGCCTTCGCTGATAGGCTCAAGGAAGGGGACGCAGTGTGGTGGGCAATGACTGGCTTGAACGGAGCGCAATTTGCTGATATGAGCAGGGCCTCGGATTCTTTCGGTGTGGAAGTGGATGAGATTCTTGCCAGCATAGAATCACTGCGCTCAGGACTGCGATACGAATCCCTTGCTCAGCGCGTGGCTCTCGCCAGGGCAAGGCTTCAGCAGATGAAGCGCAGGAAGGCACCAAGAGGACAAGCTTCCCAGGCAGTTGACGAGGCAAACTTTATCGGAAACCTGTACTGCACACCATCAGGAAGGAACAGAAGAGGGATGGCTTTTCTTGCGGAAATTGCGAAGGAGAAGCATGAGACTGAGAGGAGGCAGGCAGCGGAGGCGAGAGCGTCTGGGCAGGATTTGTAGCTAGGCCTCTTGCGATATTTCGAGGTCTCAGCCGAAGGTACGAATATCTGGTGTGATTGCCTGGTCTTTCGAGGCGGCCGTTCGAAAGAGCCGGAACGGAAGTATATCGAAGAGTACAGGTCGCAGCACACATGGCCGAAGCCTGCTGGTGGAGGCAACGGCAGCGAGTACGCCACCGTTGAGGAGGGAAAAGATCTACAGCAAGAATTTAGGGTGTTCGGGGCTCCTGGGAGCCCCATTTGGCCACAATGGGCGGAGACGTTTCCCTTCTCGCCGACGCACCATCCAGATGCAGTTGCTACGTGCAGCATGCGTTCAACCTCGTTCGTGTCACCTGACAGAAATTTGGCAATCGTAGCCTAGCGACAAAAACTCGAGTGACAGACTGACTTCTTTACGCTGTGCGGAGTGCGAACAAGATAGGAGGCAATGACCAAGGATCGATGCGCAGGTTGCATCGTGCCCACAGAAAAGCCCACAAAGACAACGGAGCCCGAGCCATCATCGTCACAAGGCATGCGCTTTTTTCTTCATTCGCCACGAAACAAACGCTGCTTCGAACTAGCTCGCCAGCGCCGTCGCTTGCTTGCTCGCGTGCCTACAAATGGCTCTGTATGTCGTGCTGTCCGGGCCGAGCACAGCAGTCATTCTACGGGTCCATCAAGGCAAGGAGGCCAGCGATGGCGCTTTACATGATGGCATAGTTCCCTCGCGCTTCTCGGGATGGAGCGGCATGGCAGCAAATTGAGTCGGATCTAAAGGACAGAGCGGAAAGTGTACAGGCCTGTCTTACACGTGAGGGAAATCTTGCTCCCCAACAGCATCACGATTCTCCACATCGAGGAAAGAAAGAGAGAGCCTACCGAGAAGAAAACGCTCCCTTGCACAAATTGGACTGCATGGCATTCGAGAAGCTAGCTATTATTTGCACAGAGACTTCTGAGGGACCCGTCGCAGTTGTCCCTGGCATTTAGATTCTCCATTGCTGCTGTAATCTCCTCAATAACGTCCGCGTGAGATGCTGGATCTGGAGCGTTCAAGAACATCCGCAGAGCCTTCTCGAAGTGCGTTGCAGCTCGGTCTGTGAGTCCGAGACGTCGCTCCGCTTTCGCAAGGAGGTACAATGTCCGCGCCACTTCTACGTCCTGCGAGTCAGTCCCATGAACATCTTGAGCGCACTGAAGCGCCTTTCTAAAGTATTTTTGGGCCCCCAGAATGTCTCCTGCGCGATCTCTGGCAGCACCTAGGTTGCGGAGGGCCGTCGTCATTGTATCGGATGCGGTCTCGTTGGCCTCAGCTAAGGTTCGCAATGCTTCTTTGTAGAAGTCTTCGGCACCGTCAAAATCCTCTTGGGCATCCAATACTTCTCCCAGCTGAGTTGCTGTGTCTGCACAGCTTTGCGCCTTGCCTGTAGCCTTGTATATGGCTAGCGCTTCTCTGAAGCTTTCTGCTGCACCTTCATACTGTCGTAGATCGACCCTTGAACATCCTAGTATATACAAAACATCTGCAATGCTATCCTTTTGGGCTCCGTTACCATGTATGGCCTTGAGCATGGCCGCGGCTGCTTTCAGATTCTTCTCCGCGCTCGGGAAATCGCCAAGCATGGCGTCTGCCGCCCCAAGATTTAAGAGGCTGCCCGCGAGGTGGGTGTTCTGAGCTTCTTCACCGTACACTTCCCTGAAGACGTCGAAAGCGCTTTGCATCTCGTCTCTCGCGCTATCTACATCGTCTTGCCTCAGCTTTAGGGAAGCAATGTTCGAAAGACTGATTGCAATATCACTTGTCAGCTCGTCTCCATATATGCTCCGTTTCATCTCCAGAGCTTGAGCATGGTAGTCCTCTGCCGAGCTTAGATTTCCCAAGGAATCTTCAGCGATGCCAATATTATTCAAGTTGCTCGCAACGATAAGGGTGCCGTGATCGCTGCCGAAGACTTTCTGGGCAGATTCAATAGCCTTCCTAAAGTACTGCCTAGCACGTGCACCCTCGCCCTGACGGTACATAGCATATCCGAGGTACTCAAGTGTTGTGGCTCTATCCAACTCTTGTTGAACATCAGTTCCTTCATCATCTGTACTCTCGAGGATGTCTAGCGCTTCTTCAAGCATCTGTACGCTCCCCTTGGGATTCCCTCTACGTCCCATCAGTTCGGCAAGCTCCCTTTTGCCATTGGCCACATCCTTTGCCTGCCCAGAGTTCTCAGTTATGAGCCTGAACGCAAGCTCAAGCCACTTCTCAGCCCACTCGAAGTCATCGTTCCATGACGCATAAACGCCCACTGGGAGTAAGACGCAAGTCGCCAACTGCAGGAGAACGGATCTTTGCAAACCTTTCTGATCTCCCATGGCAACACTTGCAAGCTTTGCCACATGCTGCCAGGCCTCCAGTACGACGCTGAACGTCCGCGAATCTCGAAAGTGAAACAAAGTCAGGAACTGAGAAAGTGTGGCGACTGCATGTTCAATGATTACGCAAGATTCCGCGCACTTCTGCAACAGGCGGTGAACTCGGTAAGATCTTCTGCCTCGTACACCACTGCACCCACAATCTTCTTGGAGGATGCCGATTTCGACAAGTTTCAGGACGCCATCGTCATCACCGTTCTCGGAGCACAAACAGAGCAATCGGTGTGGTAGACCGTCTGAGTGGAAGCAGGCAAGCACGGAGCAAACCCGGCTTGCACAGGGGTCCTCAGCAACCAAATCGAAAGGCTCTGAAATCACCTTCTGGATCTTCTGCCAAGCGTCACTACTAGCCCTACCTTGGCGCTCGAAGTCTTCCAGGTATGATTGTAATGGTCCATTCGGTCCAAATCGTTTGCGGGACACGCGTTTCACGATTTGCAGCGCCAAAGGCAAGCCTGCGAACAGCATTGATAGTTCTCGCGCAGCGTCTTCTTCCGATGCAGAGATCGTCTTGTGGTCTTGCAATAGCATTGCGGCACCGTCATCTCTGGGCAAAGAATCCAAGACTTCTTGGTGAACCTTGACGTGACCGTCTGCAAAGGCGGCCCCTGCCAGCTCGGAAGAGCGGGTCGTGAAGAGGATTCTTCCAGTTCGCAGCCCGTGCAGCGAGGGAAAGAACCACTTGTCCAGAAACTCGGTGCAATCATCTGGTGCATTATCAAAAACAAGAAGCCACTCAAAGCGCTTGCTAATACGACTTAAGGCTTCTGCAACGCGCTTAGCCAACCTTCTCACAGGTGTGAATTCGGTAAGATCGATTCTGATTTTCAGCGCCTCGAGCACCTGTAGGTAAGACTCCCGAATGGTATCTTCATTCTCCGCAGCCAGGATCCACACGAATCGCTCTCCATTTGATGTATCTGAGAAGAACCTCGTCGCAATGTGGTTTGCACAAGACGTTTTGCCTACGCCTGGTGGGCCGCTCAAGCTTGCCATCGAGCCTGGAGCCTCAAAGATTTCCAGCATTCTAGCTATCACCTCTTCTCGCCCAACGAGCTCCCTAGAAAGCGGCGGGAGATTTTCTTGCAGAAAAGTTGAACTCTGACGATTCGACAGCCTTCGGAGTATCTCTCCTTGCGCCGAGGCGATCCTTTCTTTGATCTCGTGCTGACCGTCGCTTAGCAGTCGATGACCCCGGTCCACTGTCTCCTCCAAGATAACCTGTTGACCCCTGATGTCTTCAGCACATTGGTACGTTTTGGAGCCGACTAGAGCATGAAGGCTTTTCGTGGCACTGTCCACTTCATGAAGCAAGTCCTCCATGCTTTCGTTGAAACTTACGGCAATACTCTTCGCATTGAGGAAGCATCCACAGATCTGGGAGCCTTTCGGTCTTCCAATCCAAGTTTTCAGCTCGTCCTCTAGGTTCTTAAGAGCGTCCACTACGTGCTGAAAGACTTCTGCGTCTGGATCAAAAAGTGATTCCTCCAGGACGGTCATGACTTCTTGGAGCTCCCCAGTTCGCCTGCGGGCCTTGTCAACCAACGCTGGTGCATCCTCAACTGCCTCAAGGTGTTTCTCGAGACCCCTCAAAAGCAAAGTGATCGCCTCGCCAAATGGGACCGATGACGCCGCAGCACCAACTATACGAAGTGTGACTCTAGGAAGAGCCGTCGTGCGACTTGAGCTCGCTTCCTCCTTCCGGTGCAAACCCCTTTCCTCGCCGCCTGGCGAACCGATCCGGTCCAAGCTGGAGTCCATAGAACCTGCTTATCCCCGCTCGTCTACACGCAGGGGGGGGTCTCGGCAACGAACAGGCTCTCAACTCGGAAGCGGTCGTTGATGGTTAGAACGCAGAAGCCTCGGCAGGCGCTTATGGAAATTTTGAGACTGGCCTTTTTGGGGTTTTTATACGGGACTACCTGCTGTAGAAACAGAACGCAATGAAGAAGCTGTCCACTGTCAGGTACAGTAGAAGCCGCACTTGCAGTTTTCACCCACCAAATGATTGGTGAGTGGAACGGCGAGCGGGTCAGGTGACGTATGAGCTTGGCGTTGTACTTGACCTGAAGCACACGTTTGGAATCCGCCTTTCTCCAAGATTGGTCAAAGACGAGAGAATGCCACTGACTCTCTTGCGAGAGGTGGGATACAATGCCCAAAGAAAGAAGAACCCTTCGCGAATCGACGATGTTCTCTCCAAAGATCAGCAAACCATTGGAAGAACAAGACCCTTCCGTAGCAGGTGATTGGTAGAAGAAGAGCCCTTCTGAACTTTCGGATTGGTCGTGTCCTCGCCATGTATCCCTATCTAATCCAAACCAGTTTCGAGAAAAATGAGAAGGGATGGTTCTGTGCCAGCCGAAGCAGCGCTGTTTGCTGCATGGCCATAACGGTTCCGTACCGTCAAGAAGCCTAGTCGGTACAGTATCCCTCTTCTCTGAGTCCTCTTCTCTGAGTCCTCTTCACCATGCCCATCGGATTCATATCGAGCTGCTGGCTCCTGTTGGCGGTCCTCGGAACCAAAGTTGCTGTCTCTGCGGCAGACGTTCGGATGCTTGAAGATGTTGTCCGTCATCCAACCGCTGAAGGATGGGTGCAAGCTGCCCCAGCGCTTGGCCACGAGACTCTACGGGTTCGATTTGCGCTAAAGCAGAAAAACTTGGAGCAGCTTGAGAGCATCCTCCAGAAAGTGAGCGATCCGCGAAACCCGGCGTACGGCCAGTATCTTTCTCATGAGAATCTGAATGAGCTGGTGCGCCCTGATGACCAAACGTACAGTATGGTGGGCACGTTCCTGAAAGGTCGTGGCATCCAACACTATGCCTCGCTTGGAAATGGAGACACAATCATGGTTGAAACAACAGCGGCGACGGCGTCACGAATGCTCGGCCAGGAGTTTCATCGCTACACCAAGGCGTTCGAGGACCACGATGAAGAGATGATCTACAAGGAAAACGATCACGTTGAGCTTGATGCCAATCTCGCAGAAGTGCTGGACTTTGTGATGGTGGTAAAGGCTACCTCTCGTGTGTCGTCGAGGCCAAAGAAGCAAACCAAGCCAAGGACCTTGGCGCCAAGCACGTCGAAGATCGCTTCACGAAGCCTGCAGCAGCTCTTTACTCCAGTACCCATCGGGATCAATCCGCGGAGCTGGAGAGGTGACATTGTCAGCTTCTTCACCCTATTGCGGTGCTGGGATGGGAACTCCATTGGGATCGACGGCTGCGCAGATGGTGTCGATGTTCAGGAAGTCACCGTATCCTTGACACCCCAGGATCCAAGCTTGCAGCACAAGAGCGAGAACTTCACCGTCTCGGCAAACAACCTCATCTCGTACTGCCAGCCGTGTGAGTATTGGCAGAATCAGAGACCGTACCGTGGACTGCCTCCGAGCAATGTATGCTCGGCTTTGGACCCCATTTCGTCTGCCAACGACATTCCTTTTGTAGGCTGCTGGTTCTCGTTCAATCATGACTTAAAAGGTATTGTGAGCACGATTTCCGTCCAAGTGCAGTACACGGATGGTACCACGGTATCCGGCTTTGCGTGCGAAGAAGACCATCCTAGCTCCGTGTGCAGCGCCAAGATCACGCCACAGCCAGACGTGGTTCCGAACTTTCTCCGAAGCTGGTATGACGTACCAGTCGCACTTCGCGGCAGTGGGTACAGGAATGGAAATCGGCAAGCCATTGCGGCCTTCCTGAATGAATCGTATAACCTGTTCGACCTCACAACGTACTTGAATCAGTTCGTAGACTACGACTTCGATCTTCGGAACTATCGGTTGGCCTGCTACGGGGATTACACCATATCAGGTATAGATGTGAACGAGAGCATCATCCTCTGCAACAATCCAGCGAATCTTGGAGTCGGTGAAGCCACCCTTGACGTCCAAATGATGCTGGGGCTGGCATCCGACGTTCCCATGGAGTTTTGGTCCTTCACAGGATTGGACGACTTGGGTTACATGGAGGCACTGAATGGGCGCCCGGATTCCAACCAAACAGGACGGATCGATGCTCCATACGTCCATAGCTTCAGCTACGGTGGCATTGAAAGACAGTACACCGAGGAGTACCGCCGCCGTTTTGATATTGAGCTGCAGAAGCTCGGAGTAAGAGGCGTCACGGTTCTCTACGCCAGCGGCGACGACGGGGTCATCAGCACTAGCGAAGATCTGAATTGCACATCCTTCTACTCAGAGTACCCAACGTCTTCACGGTACGTCACGAGTGTCGGGGCAACAGCTTTGTCACGCAATCCGAATACCGGAGAAGCGGTCGAAGTAGTGTGCTCCCCCGACAATGAAGGATTGATCACCTCGGGAGGTGGGTTCGCAGAGTCCTCTCCAAGACCATCGTACCAAGATGAGACGGTCGAGGCTTACTTGGGGTCTGGCGTGACGCTGCCCCCCAGCTCATTTTTCAATCAAAGTGGACGAGGATACCCAGACATAAGCGCGTTTGGCACGAACGTCCCCATCATTCAGCAAGGAGAGATCCAGATCACCGGTGGAACGTCGGCTTCAACGCCAATCGTAGCGGCGATGGTCTCGTTGCTGAACGACGAGAGAATCAAGCTGGGCATGCCTCCCCTCGGCTTCTTGAACCCCATTCTGTACGAGTTGGCGAAAACTTGTTCTGACTGCTTCCTTGACATCGAGTCGGGCGAGAATGACTGTGACCAAAGCAACAACTGCTGCCCCGCAGGATTCAAAGCAGCTCCTGGTTGGGATCCGGTGACTGGATTAGGAAGCTTAAACTTCCGCGCGATCTTGAGGGAATTGGCTCCAAACAGCGACATCTTCACCGGCAATCTAGAAGAGCCCAGCCCCGACGACGGCGACAACGATGACGACGAGACGGTGAGCTCCGAGGTCTTCGCCGTTCTCATTGCGTTCTCTGCTTTTGGCGGGATCTGCTTGTTGGTGTTGATCGGTGCTTTGGGGTATTTCGTCTACCGCAAGACAATGGGGGACACCAGCTTCATGCGCATGGAAGACGGGGCTGTCGTGTCCGAGGCGCAAATCTACTAGGTTGTCGGGATAGTATTGGTCAAGGTCGCAAAATAATCCTTTTGGGGGTAGCGTGCTTGCATTCGGGATAAGACCTGCGATACTTGTCTATTGGGCTATTTCCATGCCGCATGCCGCCCCGAGCCCTCGTCCTCCCCGTAGCAGTGTTTTCGGTCTATTGGTCTTGGACATCACAAGGATGGTCGGCCGGTCGGTGGCAAGAACATCATCACGCCGCCGTGCACGGTTTCCAGGATCTCTCTCCCCGAATAGTACGCACCATAGGCGTCTTTGTAGGCGTCCGTACAAACGGCCTTATCGACGTGCATGCAGGCGTCCTTGCTACGCCACGTCGTTCTCCGCGAGAGCAAGAGCTCCAAGATGCTCTTGCTCAGGAAGAGACAGCTCGCCGCGAGGCAGCAGCAGTTGTACGTCAGCGTGGCCGGCACCGCAACCAAGACGTAGGCGGACACGGCTGGTAGCTCGAGCACCAGCGGTGAGACGTTATCCTCTGCAACGTCCAGACCGCGGTAGCACGGAGACGACAAAGGCAAGAGCGTCGAGAGGACGTACAGGAGCGAGAAGGCCGGGGTTTCATATCTCCTTTCGTAGAACACGGCGCTAGTTGAATACCAGAGGACGAGTTCCAAGGTGTTGACCACGAGATGCAGCGTTCTGGGCAAGACAAGAGCCCTTTCCCCCCACGGACCCAGGAGGAGCACATTCAACGCGCCGCGCGGTTTCTCTACGGGCAGCAGGACCGCAAGCACACTGAAAACGATTGCCACCGTCGGGAGACCCAGCAGGTAGCAGACGACGGGCGGAAGGACGTACATGGCGGCGGAACCAGTGTAGCCATGCAGCGGGTCGTGGTAGTAGCATCTGTTCGTGCCCCCTAGCATCTTCCAGGGCAGAACGAGCAGCCCCCACTCACGCGACACGTCGTCGTACACCACGACCTCGGAGTACGGCGACTCCAAGGCAACTGA
>JAAMXY010001262.1:6608-35755 GCA_019677205.1 Pinguiococcus pyrenoidosus
AACACCTGCATGGAAGGCTGGCTTACCGCTAGGGCGTCGGTCGCAGCGGTTTGATTCTGCTCCACCTTCGCCATGAGACCACTTGCTGCTGCCGTGACTTCACTGCGGAGGGTCTTGATCTCGTGCTCCGTGACCGAAAGCTTCTCGGGCGCGACGGGCGATCCGTCCCCGTAGAGCCCAAGAAGGCCGTCCGTCCTGCGCGTCAGCCGTTCCCTCATGACGTCTAGAGCGTAGGCTTGGCATAGCGTCGCAAGCTCTTCGGCGGTGACGTTAATTTGGCGGGCCAGCTGCTCCAGCGGGCCCCAGAGCCTGTCCGCACGCCGGGCGAGGTCTTCGCGGGTGCACTCCCAACTGCTATCGTCGCTCCGGCCCTGCCGCAGCGCAGCAGAGGGACCCCAGGGGATCCCCCTGCCCTGCGAGAGGGACATGGCCCGGTTCCCGGGCTCGCCCCACTGGCACCTGCGCAGGTACATTCCCAGATCCTCCAGGCAGTCCTGCGCAAGCAAGTCCTCTTCGTGGAGCATGAGCAAGGCGAGCGCAAGGCTGTGGACGCTGGCCCATCCGCCCCCGAGGCAGGCATCCCACGCGCGGTAGAGCAGCTCCTCCTCCAGCGCGTACGCGAAGAGCGTCAAGAACCACTGCGACACCAGCACATCTGGCGCCAAGCCCTGAGCAGCGAGCCGTTGCACGAAGTTCAGCCAAAGAGTGTTCAGCCCTCGTGCCTGGATCGCAGGATTTCGGCAGTGCTCACCAGCTCACGAAAGTGCCTGCCGAGCGCGGGCAATCGCAGCTTCATGAGCGCGTTGAACTCGAAGATGCGTTGCTTCATCTCTGCAGTTGACAAAAGGGCTCGTGAGCGTGCTCTCTGGCCTTCCGAGTTCCTGCCACGAGACCGCGACGAGAAGCTTTTGCACCTCCGCTGTGGATGGCTTCTCACCTGGTACCCCCGGCCTCCACAGCCCCCCCATCCTCAGCTTCGTGAGATGATAGGCATTCTGCGGGCTCAGCAGCTTGGCCGAGATGGCCCCTCCTTTGCGCAGGTCCATGGCGTAGGCGTCGCTCTCCTCCGAGCTGCGGTCGGATCGCTCCTCCGTCGCCTTGGAGGTCAAGCCCAGGATCGCGAGCATGATCCAGAAGACCGCTCCTTCCATGCAGAGCGCTCGCAGCTCCTCCTGCGGCGCGCTTTGCAGGGACTCCGGGTCGCTGCCCATCAGCCTCATGAGCGCCGACAAGCCGTGCTCGTCGACGAAGTCCTTGCAGGCCTTGAGCATGTAGGCAGCCACGAAGTTCATGCCCTGGCAGTAGCCCACCTCGCTGACCTCGGCAGCTACGCTCTGTAGCACATTGGCCAGCATGTCCTGCGCGTCAAAGGGCCTCGTGGAGGCCTGGGACGCCTCGTCGCTGCTGAGGTCCGAGTCGGATCGGCGGAACCAGGCGTCCTGCGGAAGCGTGCGGTCCACATCTCGCCGTATGACGCCGTCCAGACCGTGCACGTCCAAGCCCCTCGCGCCCCCCCGGTAGCCCTGGTCTTCGTAGTACCGCAGGCCGTCCTCCGCGTCGAAGGCGGCGCGGACAGAAGCGACGCGGAGGTATCCGGCGAAGCGACAGAGACGAAACGAGCTCGGGTGGCTCGCGGCGTTAATGTGCAGCAAGGCTGACGGGCTGCGCAGCGCTCGCTGCAGACTCACTATCGGCACAGGCAGAGGTCAGCAGCGAGTGGCGGGAGGGAGAGCGGGAGACGCTCGTACCATTGACCTGCGCGAGGCGGAGTCTGTCCACGAGAGACAGATACGGCAGCAGCAGGGGAGCGACGGAAGGCAGGTCCGGCTCCATTGTGCATCACCGACGGCTAGAGCGCGACCATGGAGGCGTGGATGCCCGAAAGACTCCCAAGGTCGCGAAGTGGCGCAAAGATGAGAAACTCGACGACTTCGTTCCTCTCATCCATTAACCAGTTTGTAGGAAATGATCGTTTCAGGGAAATAAATAATGTTCTATGGATTCATGATATATAAATTCATAAAATGATTTTATGTATAACTTTATGAAACGTCAATATGCATTGATGAATGACCAGCTTGACCGAAACGGCGGACACAATTGGTTTCCACCAATGGATATCTTCGTTCCTCGGTCTCATCCAATGACCCAGTCAAAGTCATTTCCCCCAGACTTCCACCGGCTTTTGGTCCGTGAGATACGCCCTTTTTCAAAGTCTACTATTGCTTCAAAACGCGCCGAGATTCCCTCGAAAGGCCCGAAGTCCCTCTTCTCACGTTATCCCTTTTCGCGCCACAGTTTGCGGGAAAACCGGGCGTGAGAGCCCTTTCCTCCGCCTCTGTACTCCCGAAAGTCTTCGCTTCCGTAAGGTGCCCCGGAAACTCTTTCGCTTGCTCTCTTCGCGACTCCAAAGCCTGCGGAAACCGAGGGACCCGGGGTTAAAAACGTGTTCCACTCCGTGAAGGGAGGGGCCTCGGAGCCGGCCGAGCCTTCGCCTTTGGGCGCGTGCTTCACTCAGCCACTCTGCAGTGTCCGCCAAGGTCCAGCTACCTCCAAATCGCGTCCAGGCCAGAAAGCTGGGACGGAGGTCCACGTGAAGAACCGCCTCAAACGTCACGGTTCGACAAGGCAGCAAGCGGGAGAAAAGCATGCCCAAGAGCATTGGAGAGCGGAGCGCTGGCTTGGCCGTGCTCGGTGGCGCCGCTGCGGGCGTGGCGAAGACGGTGATAGCGCCGCTTGACAGGTGCGCCGAACTTGTGGAAGAAGAATCAGGCCTTGGACCCAGCAAGTCTCACTCGTGGCTTTCCTGGTGGCCGCCAGGTTAAAGCTGCTGATGCAGACGGGAGAGGCTCGCGGAGTGCTGCATGGAGTGCGCTCGGTGCTAGCCAAGGAGGGCGTGCTGTCGTTCTGGAAGGGAAATTTTGCCAATGTGGTCCGGAGTGTTCCCAACAAGGGGATTTTGCTCAGCTCCTACGATACGTTCAAGTTCCTCTTAGAAGAGCAAGTGGGCGTGGCCAACGCCAGCGGAATAGCCGGGGCGGCCGCGGGAGCGACGTCGGTGATCTTGACGTACCCTCTAGACTTGACGCGGACTAGAATCGCTGGCGTCTTCGCGGGAAAGTCGACTACGATTTTTGGTGAGCGCAACTCGGAGCGTTCCACAAACGAGGCTTCTGGGATGATGAACTCCTTCGTGCTGACACCCGCTCTTTCCTCGATCTGCTTTCGCAGGCACTCTGAGCCTGGTGTTTAGCACCCAAGGCGTCCGTGGCCTCTATCGGGGCATCACCCCGACACTTCTCGGAAGCTTTCCCTACGAAGCGGTCAAGTTTTCGGTCTTCGACTGGATCATTCAACTAGAGCCTCTCCCCTACAAGGTACGAGGCTGCTTCTTTTCAAAATAGCTATGTACATCTCCTCGCGTCCTGACACGTCACTGCACTCGCCTTTTGTTCGTGGCGATAGGACGACACGAAGATGCACGCCTCTTGGAGCCTCCTCGCAGGAGCGACCGGTGCCACTTTGGCGCATATTCTCATGTACCCCAACGAAACGATCCGGCGGCGCCTGCAGCACCCAGACTCGGTGTATAGCAATCCACTCGACTGCTTCTACCGAGTGGCAAAGGCAGAAGGGTTGACAGGGCTGTACCGTGGCCTGGGGCTGAGCTTGCTGCGCGGCATACCGAACACAGGACTGCAGTTCGCGGTATACGAGACACTGAAGAAAATGTGCGATCTCTCTGCCTCTGGAGGAGCGAGATGACGACAGCTGCACAAAGCCTAGCGCTGCATAGTTGCAGCACCGAAGCACGGCGGCAAAAGAGAGCCTGACCCCCGAAAAGAAAAGAAGACGATGTGAGATATTCCTCTTTCCACGTTCCTAGAATTGATATGCCGCTTCGCTGGCGGTCTGCAACCGCTGCCGACGGTGCATCGTATCTGGCACCTTAGCTTCCCGTCGATGATCCCGGCGGCGAGCTGCGCTTCTCTATCAGCGTCCACAAGGTGCGCAACCCCAGGAGGACTGTCACCGACACCACCGGAAGAAGCACGGCCCCCAGCTTCTCCATCTGATTCACGAGCGGCACGCTGAACCAGTAGGATCCGAAAAGCGCGAAGATCAGCCCAATGCAGAGCACGAACGCCACGCCAACGGTGGACACGTGCTTCGCGTTGGCCTTGGCGACGCCCCCGGCCATGAGCATGAACAAGACGGCCGGTGCAGAAGTCAACGCCGCAAAGACGAGTGAAACGGCGACCGGCGGCTTGCGAGGCGGATCCTGGAACGTGTGCCACTTCTCCTCCAGCGGCTGCGGATCGCTTCCGTTAGCGTTGCCACGCCGAAGGGTCGTCCAAACAGTTTGGTGTCAAACCTTGTTGGTCGTCTCGGACTCGTACTGAAGCTCGCGTCGGTAGATGGGCAGGATTGTCTTGGACTTCTTGGGAAAGTGCAGAACGACATCGCCAAGATCTTTCATGAGCGGAGCGGCCACGAGAGCGTCGCTGAGAATGATGCTCAGGGCGTAGCTCCCGCTCTTGCCGGAGAAGGTGTCCCTCTCTGCCGCCAAGGCGACGGACACCTCGAAATGGAACACGCCCTGCTTTCCCTTCTTGCGTGCGTCCGCCACGAAGAAAAAGTCCGAGCCAGACTCCTGGTGGTGAAAGCGTACGAAGGCCTGTGCAAAAGGAATTGGATCAGATGAGAGAAGCTCGGATCAACTCAGAAAAGCTCGGATCAACTCAAGGAAGACCAGAGATGACATCCGATGTGATCCGATGAATACAGAGACGAAGCGTGGTCAAGTTCCCGCGCTGGCACGCACCTGCTGAGGTGGCTCCTTCAGCAATGCGCCCCGAGGGGTTTCTGTCTCGAAGATGACATGCACGTAGTGCTTCTCGACAGCAAAGCCTTCCTGCTGCTTGTGGAAGACGCTCCCATCCGATAGATTCTCCAATCCTTCGTCCTCGTCGTCCGCTTCGGCCCAGGCGCTCACGCCCGCCACCACGCTGCTCAACGCCAGCTCCGTCGTCAACGTCAGGCGGCGGCGAGCCTTTACGGATTCGCTGCGGCCTTTGATCTCGATCGTGTACTCGACGTCGCCCGACGCAGGTCGCTCAAAGTTCTTGGAGACGTCCAACGAAGCGACGGAGCCGGCCACCGCCATGTCCATCGGCTTCTGCTGAGCGGCAACGCTTGCTTTGGCAATCTCGAGAGGCGTTCCTGAGCGTAGAATGGGATGGGTGAAACGGAATCTGCCAGGGGAGACCTGCTGCAGCATAGCACGCATTACCAAAGAGGGAAAAGACCTCCACTTTGAGCTCGCTTCCAGCGACCAGGGGAACGACGCCGTCGTCCTTCTGGGCGACGACAACGGGGCCGCCACTTGCGTCCAACGCCTTGAGCGATTTCAGCGCTCCGAGCGCAACTCGCATATTCCACGAGCCCGCCATTTCCACGAGCTCCGACGCCATCGCCTCAGGGTCGCCTTCCGTGGATACCGGGGCCCCCACGCCGACAAGATCCCCGTACACGGATGGATCCCTGTCGAGGCCGGGGTTGGCGCGCGTGGACAGCTTCTGAAGGAGGGAGGCATCCCGGGCTTCTTCCGGGAGAAGCTTCACGATTGCCAGGGCTTCAAAAGCGTTCCCAAACTCGGGCTCCGTTGCATCAGGAGAGCTCAGAACGCTCTCAGCGCTTGTCAGGGCTCCTAGCACGTTGAGAACCTTCGCGGAATCCACTGCCGAGCCTTTCCCAAGACCGAAGAGGGCCGATACGGACGCGAAGAGCTTGTGCAAGTCGAAGGTCTCCAAAGCCTCGTCATACAGTGAGTCGACCGCCTTGAGCTGTTCAGGGAACGAAGCGCACCACTCGTTAGCAACTGGCGCCCGCAGCCCTCGTGACCTCCTTGCAATCCCTCAGAAACCACCAAATGCACAAGTCTTCCAACCCCTCTCCCCCGAAATCTCGAAGCTCTTTGCTTTTTTCTTCCTTCTCGTGTTTCGATCGCATGCAGAGTGCAACGCACTTCGCCGGCACCGCCCTGAGAAATTCGTGGATGCTCACCTGAGCGGCGGAAAGGCCGACTTGGCAGTTCGCGGCGGTGGCCGCGGTCACCAGATACCCCAGCTCTTCGGCCGCCGCGCTGCCGACATGCTTCTCGAGGACGCCGCAGACGTGGCGCTTCTGCGAGTCGGCAAGCTCGCCGCTGAAGTCGAGGATCTGCAGCGCCGGCGCGATCTGCGCAAGATCAGCTGAGCCCAGCGTATCTTTCTTCAGCACCACGTGCGCCGCCGAAGCCACCGCTTGCACGTCTACGGGCTGCGAAAGCCTCGCGACCGCAGCTGGGAGCAGCAGCGCCAGAGAGAGCAAGTGCATGGCCACGAACCGCCTCACTGCGGAGAGGCAAAACACGGCTGAACGAGTGGAGATCGCAAATCAGCCAATATTTAGTTTCGATATTCCAGCAATACGATCACATTCTTGTTAAAGTTATGCATAAATTTATATTTGTAGGTAGCGATATTTAGGCGAAAAAAGATTCGGAATGCAGAGAAGATCGAGGAGTTGGCGGAGTTTTCGCCGCCGAAGCTGTGGCGACGTCGATCTTGGTAAGATGATGACTTGGTTCTGGGGCGGCTACGACGACGAAGAGCCTCAGACTGGGGAGGACCCGCCGGAGGGAGAGGAGATCGAGGGCCTGACCACGCGGCGCTTCTACCTGAACATTCTGGTGCTGAACAAGGAAGAAGTGGTGCGGAATGTGGTGGAGCAGAAGGTAAGCGCTTCGTGCTCTTCGCCTCTCCGGCCGTGGTTTCTTCTGACAGCAACTTGAGAGCTCTCAGGTAGCCGCACGGTTCCCGCGCCTGAGAGGCCTTCAGAAAGTGGCCGGGAGGATCGCGAATCGGAAGGTAATCGGCGCCGAATGCGACGAAGAGTCCAAGTGGCGAAGGAGGCACCAAGCTTTTTCCGTTTCTTTTTGCAATCAGCTGTCAGTGGAGGCCTTTCTCCTAAAGGTTGGGGAGAAACTGGCCTCCATCATGCCCGTGCGGATGGCGGAGAAGGGCATCAAGGTGGCTTGCGCGCCGCGCTTCATCCAGAAGAACCTCATCGTGGTGGAGCTGCGGGTGCTGGCCGTGGACCAGGAGGAGCTCATGAACGTGCAGGAGACCCGGGAGCAGCTCGAGGGCATCAACAATATCGTGAGCAGCCTGGCCTACATCTCTTCGTCCCTCTCGGGCTTCGTGGCCTCGCGAGTTGATGAGAAGCTGCTGGTGAAGATCGAGGCGAAGCTGTTCGAGACGATCCCAATCGTTCTGGCGGAGAGGATGGAAGAAAAGGCCGGGCTGAAGGTGGAGGCGTGCACCAAGCGAGACGTGGACCAGGCCGCATGGTTCTACGATTGCCTGCAGCAGATCGGTGCTCCCTCGTCGCCGAACATCGTGCTGGAAGAAGTGAAGGATGAGGAAGAGGCACAGAGCGCCGCTGCACCGAAGGCTGCTTCCTGAAAACGCGGCGCGTAGCACGAGGCCCCGTGGATGGGAAAGAGAAGAAAGGAGGTTTGAAATGGCTTTTGTTGCTTTGCCTCTTCCCCTTTGCCCGTCGGCACGGTGAGGAAGCCATCACTTCGGCTCCTCGACCAGGTCCTCAGCAGAGTACCCGAACCGTTCTAGGATCGACGCAGACATGCTTTGCTGCTTCTCCACGTTCCCCATGGCGCCGTGGACAGCAGCAAGGTTCCATTCCGTGGTCACCGTGCTGGGATTGTCGGGGCCAAGAGCGTCTAAGGCGTGGAAGTGCCGAGTGCGCGCGCGCAGGCATGATCAGCTTTGGGTGAGCAAGCGTCCCAGGCATCATTGCCCACCTTTCCGGATTGAAAAGGCCTCCTCATAGGCGTCGATGGCGCTTTGGAAGTTCCCGGCCTCCTTCTGCAGGTATCCAAGGTCGTTCAGTGCGGTCGCAACGTCCAAGCTGCGAGGTCCTCGCTTGGACATCCGCACCGCTAGAACAACCTGCTCCCGATTACAGCAACCGCTGAGATAATCCTGCACCCGTGGATGCCGTCCACAAATCCCAACGCATGCCTCACAGCTTACCGAGGAGAGCTCGTCAATGGCAGCCTCCTTGTTGCCTCGTCGGAAATCCACGGTCGCTAGGTTTCGCCTGGTGTTCAGCACTTCCAAGTTCCGCTCTGGCTCGTCATACGCCTTGGCAGCAACGTCGGCATCATTTGGCTCTGTCTTTCCTGCCAACGCTAGCTAAGAGGCAGCGCTGGGCAGTCGTACCTTCTCCCGAATCTTCAGCGATTCCTGCAGGCACTCGTACGACTGCTCGATGGTTTGCGCCTTGACAACCCCCCGCGATGCCAAAGCCTTCGCCTTGTACGCCATGCCTGGTGGCCTTGCATTAGACATGCCAAGCTTGGACGCCAGCGTCGCGGCATGTCCCGAAGACGCGTACCTAGGTTGTGCATGGTTGCCGCATAGGAAATGGTGTCCTCGCCGACGCTAGCGCTGTAGATGCCAAGGGCCTGGATCAGCACCTGCTCGGAGCCAAAGCAAGAATGACTCTCGTGTCCCTTCCAAAAGACTCGGAGGGCTCAAGGCACATGCGTACATCGACCGCTTTGTCATGCTCGTTCCTCGCCTTGAGCACGATCCCTTCGTCGTTGAGAATCGCCGCGTACACCGGGTGCTCCAGCCCGAAGTCCTTGCCGATCAGCGACTTCAGATCGTGGATCCTCTCCAACGCGGTGTCAAAGTCGTGCTCATTGACAAGGTCGCGAATCTCTCGCTGCGCCTGCATGATGTGCTCCTCATTGCCCTTGGGCCCCTTGTGCTGCTCCACCACCGGCTCCTCCTTGTCCCAGTCCTTGCCGAGCATCTTCTCGATCAAGCCGTCGATGTCCCGCTTCTCCGTCCCCGCTGCGCTGGCGCTTGGCCCCGCTGCACCCACACCGTCCTTGCTGCCCGTGCTCTGCCAGCGAATCGAGACGCAGCGGCGGCTCCACAGGACACATCGGCGATACTGCAGAGCTCGACGCAGCATCCCGGCCGCCAACGCCGAGGCTCTCGCCCCCTTCCGCACGGAGATCGGTTCCACTTGGCCCGACACCGAGCCACAAGAGCGTGTGGCTGTCTGGTGGCACTTTGGAGCGAAGGGTCTCCCTCTGCGGCGCTTGAAGCGGTGCGCGATTCCCGCGGACGCCGCGCTGTGACAGACTGCCAAGAGGAGGCGCAGCTGACGCTGCAGCGCCAGAGGCGATTCCAAGGCCCAGCGAACGGCATCGCAGCGCCGGGAGGGGCCGGAGCAGATGTACCGTTGACAGACATGGCTCTGCGGGGATGTGGGCGAGGCCGCATGTGCTGCCCGGGCAGCTGGCGCAGCCTGCGAGCCTTGCGCTCGGCGCAGCAGCGCTTCGCCGGCCACAGCAAATGGCACAACATCCGGCACAAGAAGGTTTGAGCTTTCCGCGGCCACGCAAACCTGCAGGCGGAGGGCCTAAAGGGACTGGCCACAGGCGGCAAATGACGCGAAGCGGATGGCAATGCTCTCCAAAGTGGCCAAGGAAGTGTCCGTGGCGTCTCGGTTGGCAGCCGGAGACATGTCCAACCCGAGGCTGACCATGGCGATCGACCGCGCCAAGGCGGCCAACATGGCCAAAGGCAGCATCCAGCAGGCGATAGACAGAGGTGCCTTGCAGGACTCGCGTAGGGCGGCTCCTCCTCTGTAGCGTGGCGACGGAGATGGATGCCTCGTGTTTTGATGGGTGCGTCGCGTTGCAACAGGGATGCCCGGGAGCAAGGAGATGGGCAATATGGAGGAGCTGATGTACGAAGGAACTCTGGGCACGTGCGCCCTACTGGTGCGGGCCCAGACGGACAATCGCAACCGAACGGCGGCGGCCGTGCGGCACCATTTCTCCAAATGCGGAGGTTCCATGGGGTGAGCCGTGGAAGCCTTGGCCTTCCTGCCAAGCGAGTACATCGTCCGTTGCAGATCCTTTGACGAGTCGCACCTCCCCGCTTCCACTCCAATTTGGGACTTTGCAGGGGGATCGGCTCCGTAAATTGGATGTTTGACCGCGTCGGCTTCATCGAAGTGCGTGCAAGGAGTAGCGGCGGAAGCGATGCCGCTGCGCGGAACGCCACAGAGGATGAGGTCCAGGAGTGGCTTTTGGACGCGTGCGTTGAAACAGGAGCCGATGAGTTCCGCCTCGGCTTGGAGCAGGTATTAGACGCGTTGGAGCTGGCGTCCACGGCCAGGCTGGAAGCGAGATAGTTGGGCTCTGCTTTGGGAGGGTCTGATTCCTGACACATGATTTCGCTTGTGTGTTTGTGTCGAGAAGGCCGCACCTCAGGGAGGGCTGGAGGGGACTCTGCTGGTCACGGACCAGAAGGAGCTCATGAGGGCACACGGAGCGAGCCTTGAGGCTGGCCTCGAGGTGCTCTTCTACGGCTACCGCGACGTGCCGAAGGAGGACAACTGCGTCACTGTAAGTCTCGTTGATTGCGGAGCAGTGCCGGCAAGACATGCGTACCACCACAATCGTTTTGACGTCTTCTCTGCACCATCCTTCCCCTTCCCCTTCCCCTTCCCCTTCCCCTTCCCCTTCCAACAGATATCGACAGAGGCGAGCGAGATTTTGCAGCAGCTCCTGGATCTACTGGAGAACGATACCGATGTGTCCGAGGTGGCGCACAACGTACTTGGAGTTGATGAGTGAGGTCTGAAGGACTGCCTTCAGAAAGGGTGAACACTGAGGCGAGCGCGTGCGGCGCCGTTGTGCTGAGAATGATCATTGGGAAGGTGTGGTTGCCTCATGTCGCATACTCTTCGTGCCTCTTTCGCTTTCATCATACACCTTGCCTTCCTCCTCCAAGCTGCCTCATGCGGCGGTGCATCGATAGCGCATCTGCTGCATGTTTCTACTCATGGCGTTCTCTAGCTTGCTTGTGGCTTTTTCTAGCTTGCTTGTCTCTTTCGCTTTCGTCTTGAATCTCTGGTGCTGATGGCAGCATCCTTCTTGTTGGCCGCTGCGCCCTAGGGGCCGAACTCGAACCCATCTTCCGACGCTACCTGCCCGTTAGCCTCCTCGAAAGTCTGTACGGTGACTTTGATTTCTGTTGTCGGCTGCTTGGAAAACGTAGCTGGCGTGCCATTGGAAGACGTAGCTAGCATTCCAAGGGGCTGCTGTGCCGTGTCCTGCACCTCGTCATCGTCTGAGAACGAGAAGGATTCCAGCACCAAAGATCTCTATATCGTATATCATACATCGACCAAAACGCGGCACGCTCAGAAAGCTGGATCAGGATTTCCATAGATCGAGGAACTGCTCGGAACGCACCGATGTGTTCTCTCTCCTGTCTTCTCTCTTGTCCTCTCTTTGGTCCGGCTCGGGCTTCTCCGGCTCGGACGGTAGCTGTCGCCCTACCGCGGCTGGATTCTTGGGCCCATGCTCCCCGTAGGCTCGCATCAGCTCCTCGGCTTCATCTCGAGGCTTGCCCTAGCATGCCATGCCCCACTGAGACTCTGCCATTGCCTGGACCATGCTTTCGGCAGACTTACAGCAGTTGTTCTCGGTCGGCGTGGCAAAGGACTCTGGCGTTCCAGCCGGAACTTTTGCAAGTCGGGGAAGGCCTCTACGGCCTCCGGCGCCTCCTCGACCTTGTCCGCCGCGCTGCCCACCTGGTACTTGGCAGGGGAAGGCTTTGCGTCTGGCTTTCGGGGCGGCGGAGAGGCCGCCGGCGCGTCGTCTCTGTCCGCACCGTCCTTGTTGAGGATGGGACCGTCTCTCTCGTCAGCGGCCGGCGGCGGGCCGTTGGCCACCTTGGCGCTGCAGCCTCCCATGCGCGGGCTCCTCTGCCGCCCCCGGCAGCTTTGAGAAGCCTATCTCCAGAGTGCCGCACCTGAGATGCGCAGATCCATCTCTTCGATGCGCAGAGAGCGGCGTTCCGGACCTATCAGCTGATACCTGTGAGGCGTTCGCGGGCTTGTTGCGCCATTCAATAGCAACCTTACGCCCGTCGGATGCGCTCGCCGCCTCTCTCGTCTTTGGTGACCGAAGGAAATCGCTCATCATGAAAATCGCCCTGGCGACTCGACAGCTGCTAGGGATCGTCCTGGTGGCGCAGCTTGAGCTCAGCGTCGCGCTGGCGCCGCGGCGCTTCCTGCTCCGGCCTTCGCCGCAGCTTCCGTATCGCCGAATTTACGCCGACTCCGGCGCCGAAGACCTCTCATATGTCCTGCAGTACCAGGACCTCCGCAGGTGACTCGACGCGAAGGAGAATCCACGTGAAAAATCCAGAAGGAATGAGGAAAATCCCGTGAATCCCCCTCAGGAAAAGCCTGGATGAGCTGCTGCACATGGCCCGCGAGCTGGACATTCCGCTGACTCGCTCGTACTACGCCGCCGCCGACGCGGTTCGAGAAGCTGAGCTTCGCGATGAGCTCGCGGGAATCGTGGCCTACAACTTGCGCTCCGACGCCGTAGCGGAAGAGGAGGACGAGGAACTTTTCGCCCCCGACGGCTTCACTCCTCGCCCTCAACCTGCTGCGGGGAAGACGGCCGCGACCGAAAGAGCGCGTCCGCAGCCGCCGGAGGCGCCACGGCCGGCAGAGCCGGATGAGAAGATGAAGGAGGGCCTTGGGCAGGTGCTGAACGGGATCGCCGATGTGTTCTTCGAGGACACGCCGGCGGTATCTGCGATGAACGACTCTTGGAAAGGTATGTCGCGGCATGTGTTTTTGAGGGGGAGCGGGGGAGTTGTTTTTGTCCCTTGACAAGAGGAGAGGGAGTCGAACCGCAGTCTTCAGGCTTCAGGCTTCAGGCTTCAGGCTTCAGGCTTCAGGCTTCCGGGTTCATGCTTCATGCTTCAGGCTTCGGTGAATCAATAACCAAGGGCTTCGCAATGCTACTTGTAGTGGACGAAGCCGCTCTCTTTGGTGACCGGGATGCGACCGCGAAAGGACGCGACGCCGACGCGAAAGGGCGCGACCTTGATGCGAAAGACAAGACATGGCTGAGGCACCTGAACCCCTTTGCGGCGGCTGGTGCCCTTGCGGAGAATGCCCTCCTGGGGATCCTCATGCTGGGTCCCGACGAGAAGCGAAGCGGCAAGTTCGAGACCTTCAACGTCTCTACAAAGGAGAAGGTGCCCACCCCCGGAGCAAGCACTGCACCAGGAGACTCGGCCTTTCGCGACCGCGGCCCCGCTAGAGCAACCACGGTCGCGGCTGCAACGCCCGGACCACGACCGCCCTCTAAACGAGGTTCTAGGTTTCAGCGGGGGCGAAAGTTCCTGTTCGGACTTCTCCAAGTTGAAAATGGCGATGTACGTCGATCGACCTTGACCGTGTCCGGCCTGCGGGGCCTCTGCATCGCCTTCTTCAGGTAGACTAATTTTGACAGCCTTGGTGGTGGCCATGCTCTTCCTTGTTGCTCATCAGCTTTTGCGTGCTAGGGCGTGTCTGCACCTCGCCACATGGGCTGGGGCTGGATACATCCCCGGTGAAGTGGTCGCATTTGCCACCTTGGCCTATGCTTTGCTCTATCGTCACGGCTTGTGGGGATTTGCTGTTGCTCTGCTTGTGGTCCGCGTCGCGGTCGTGGCCATCTTCGGGAAAGGACCGGCAGGCACTCCGAGAAATGACGACGCAAGGCAGGGGCAGGGCGAGGGTATGAGGCCCGCAGGCTCAGCCTTGTAGGTTTCACTCAGTGACTTCCCGCGACAAGGCACCGGAGCGGTGTAGAAGGTCCACCAAGAAAAGCTCTTCATCCAGCCGAGCCAAATCGACCCGAAGTCTAGCCGATGCGTGGGTTGCTTCACCACGAATCCGGAGTCCGTCGAGGAAAGCACATTCACGGGACCTTTGGCGAAAGAGTTACGCTTGCTTTGCATTTTAGGCGGCCTGTTTGAAGCGAGAATTGCAGCTCTCCGGACGGCGAAAGGCGCAGGAGCCCGTGATTGCCGACGTCCGCACCATCGGCGGGAACCACGATCCTTGACGAGAATCCCCGTGGGCCAAGGAGCATCTGCGTGTACGGGTCTTGCCCAGGAATGGCAACGAGCGCTTCAACGTCCTCGGCAGCTTCCTCTTCTTCAACCCCAGGACTAAATGGACCAATGCTGAGCTCATACCAACCATTTTGCGCTTGGGCCGCCGCGTTGCTTTCTTCCCCGAGCGTAAGTGGTGCCTCGGAAGCATCGTCACGCTTGTCACGCTTGTCCGGCTCGTCGTGAACATCCTGAACATCCTGAACATCCTGAACGACCTGAACGACCTGAACGACCTGAACGTCCTGAACGTCCTGAACTTCGACGTCAACGCTACCGGGTCTGTCGCTGAAGTGCGTCAAGTGAGAGATGCGATCGTGGCCCGTGAGGACGAGAATGTTGCGAAGACGTGGTCGCGGGCCGGTGGTGAGATCGCCTAGGAGCTTGATGATGTCGCTGGAGCCTGAGATTCCCTTAGTAGACTCTTCCGTAGGATTCTGCTGTCCCCTGCTGTGGCGGGACTGCCCTTTGGTCAACAGAGCTTCGTTTCTGGTCTCGTTGCCGGTGTCCGTAGTTCGACTTCCCCCTCGGTCGGTTGCAAATGCAAGCGGACATCCAATCGCAAGCAGCGTCCAGGTGGTGTGCACTGCGGACAACGCCTCGGAGAGCTCTTCTAGGGTAGCCGAGAGGACAGCCTCGCCGCGGGTGGAAACAGACACGAGCGTGGCATGAGGGCCGAGTAGCAGGGTCTGGACGGCAGGCAGATCGCCGCTGCGGAGGGGCATGTGCCGCTGAAACGCTAGGTCTGCGATGGATGTGGACGTTTGTATGCGCGTTCCGCTTTCGGCCTTGTGCCCAGGCTTTCCACGCGTAGCCTCTGCTTCCTATGGGTTGAGTCCCATCGTTAGAAGAACACCGAAATGCTGCAAGAGAGTCAGGAGCCCCAGCGGTACCTTTGCCAAGTGATCCCTGGCCGTGGGTGCGCTATCATTCCAGCAGGACACCAGGAGAGGGGCAAGCTCGGATAGCTCCATCAATGACGCGGCGTCGATGGCCTTGCAGTAGGCAGCGTTTAGGGCGATTCGAGCAGCGGCCGATTCCTCCGGACTCGCCTCCGCTAACGAGGAAGGGTAATGGGAAGCCGGAAGAAAGTCCCCAAGAAGCACAGTCGCGTCGGCTGTGGTCTGGGAGAAACAGAGAATGCAGCACAAGCATTAAGGCTGGCTGCCGGTCGACCGATGCCCCGTCAAATCGACAAGGAAGATTTCACCTGCCCACAAATCGCCTGCACCACTGCTTTCATGGGTCCTTTGCCCACGGCGATTGGAACGGGACGAGAAAGAAGTAGAAGACTGAGCGCAGGTGCCAGGTCCGCGCCGGCAGCGTTGCAGTCGGGCAGGGTGCGGACCTTGAAGAACGCAAAGTTGTCTGCATCGGGTCCTGGGAAGCCCCGACTTGGCGCCAGAAGGCAGACGCGGCCGTAGTACTGGCAACCCGAGTGGAGATGCTCAAACGTGCACGCGCAAGCATAGTCTGCGTCCCGCACGACGGGAACGCTCTGCGTCTCGTCGAGGCTACTGAAGTCCGGCGTGAGAGCCAGTTGGACCACGATCTGACCGGCGCCGAAGGCCCTGGACCAGACGGTGAAGCTCTGGTCACTGACGCTTCCAAGCACTGGGCCATCGCTCAGCCCGACGAGTTTGCTCTTCACCAACCCGAGCAGCTGCTCGCTGGCGATCCGGCGGGCAAGAGCTCTTCGGCCCCGGAGCAGAAGATATGCCCGTGCTGCCTGAAGATCTCGCTGTCGTTTGGCAATGTGCCGGGGGTTGGTACGATGGAGGTACTGACACAGGAATCGAAGCCCGTTGAAGCCGTAGTTGAACTCGAACGGCGGAAGCTGCGTCTCCTCCGTAGAAAGCTCTTCGTCAGTGGTGTTGTCGACGTCGCTGGCATCAAAGGAAGCATCGTCGCTTCCCTCTTCCTCGTCTGACGCATTTCGCTCCTCAAATGGCAGCTCGTACACCTTGCGATATGGGGCTTCTAGCAGGCCGTGCTTGGATGCGTGCTGCAGACACTCACTGAGGCCGGTGTACAGCAGCTCTTGCAGCTCTGCAAAGGCCTCCGGGCTGATTCGAGACGACATTCCGTTTCGAGGACTTGCAGTCCGAGTTGAGACAGACGCGCAGCGCAGCCGACGGCAGATGCCTCTGCCATAGGGCGTAGGTTCCTTATTGTACCATTCGACGGCCTCAAGACCAGGCAGAGTGTCGGTCCAGGACCCCGGAGCATGTCGAGTCCGGGAAGGTCCGGACTCTACATATCATATGATCCCGGAATCCTCGGAGGCCCGAGCCGCTGAAGCAATTGCGATGCCTGATGCCTGATGCGTGCTCTTGTTCAATTGCCGAAGCGCGTCTTTCGTGGGGGCTGCGGATGGATTGGAATTGGAAGCCTTGCTTGCGCACGGCCGTGTGCTGTGGTTTGGTGTGGTGTGGCGTGGTGTGGTGTGCTCTGCTGTGGTGTGGTGTAGTGCCCTGCGCGTTGCTCTGGCACCTCAAGTCAAGACAAGCTTCCCCCCATCTTTCGTGACATTGAGGCTTTCTTGATCTGTGATCTTTGAGGCCCCGGGAAGTTGTCGAGACCTCACAAGGATCCCCTTTCTGCCACACAAGGATCCTCTCTCCTCTGATGAATGTCTTCATTAACCAAAAATTCGAGTCTCTTCTCCGACAATCGAGGCTCTAAGCCGAGACTGATCTGCATGAGAGACACGTGTGGGACCACCGATAGATGCACTCTCTTCGGCGTGCCACAAGATCAAGCAACTGCGTCCCACCAACGCTGAATCTGTTGTCCACCAGGAATGCCATCTCCACGACAAATGTACACAAAATCGTCTGGATGCGAATGTGAGGTGTTGGAGTCGCTCCCCCACAGCGGTGAGCTCACTCATATACCTCAGCGACCTCAACAAGGAATGGCGCGGGACCGCTCGATGCTGCTGCATTATCGGCTTGACGCCTCCTTGAACGGCGCATGAGCGCAATGACGCCGGCGAAGAGTGTGAAGCCGACGGCCGCGAGACCAACCGAGAAGCCAGCGTTCTCAATGTCATCAACACCGAAGCCTGGCGAGTCGCTGGACTCCTCGTCGTCCGCCGAACGGCCGTCGTTGCCAGGAGGCAGCACATCTGGCGGATCTTGATTGCTTTGCCCATTACCGTCCGCTGCCGTGGAAGGCGCCAAGGATGTTGGGAACGAGCTTGGGGAAGACGTTGGCGACGGGCTGGGAGCGGCAGAAAGCTCGGTGGGCGCTTGTGAGGGATTGGCAACGCTCGCCGCCGAAGGCGATGCTGATGGGCGCCGTGTCATTGCCGTTGGCGACGAAGACGGCGGGGGAAGCACCGGATCGCGAGTGGGCCCGGGGCCTGTATAGTCGCTCGGGGCCGCTGACGGCTGCTCAGTACTTTGCGTAGACGGCATTCCCGACGGCGCCTCGGCCGACGGAGTTGGAGAGGACGACGGCGGCGTTGCTTCGGAGTTTGTTGGTCCCGCAGAAGGCGCCCACGTGCTCGCGGTGGGACGCAAGGGAAAGACCCCTCGGGAGGCAAGCGACGGACTTCTTGACGGCTCTTCGGAGCTCTCGCTTGGTACCTGTGTCGGACTGCCGCCGTCTGCTGCCGAAGGCATTGACGACGCCGCCAGCGTAGGAGAGCTGCTGGGAAGTGGCGACGGATCTGGGCCGGCCGCGCCAGTTGGCGCCTCCGACGCGGAAGGTCTGAGCGAACGCGGTGTTGTAGTCGATAGACTCGGAGCTGCAGTGTCGAAGATGCCGAACGACCGGGACGGGCTGCTAGACGGCACGAGAAAAGCTGAAACCGTCGGCAACCTGCTTGGTATCGCAATGGGCTGATCTGTCCTCGGCACGGTGGGTGCCAAGGTGAAGCTCTCGGTCTCCGTCGGCATTGGCGTCGGCGTCACGGGCATCGTTGTCCGCGTCGGTGCCGAGGTGCCTGCGAAGCTTGGGTACGCGGACGGTGCAGCGATCGGGCTCGACGGCTGCGGGGACGTTGCGCTGGGCCACGTGGGCTCCACGGACGGTTCCCGCGTGCCGCCTGGCACACCCGAAGGACGCACCGTCGGCGCCAAGCTTGTCCCTATACAGCGACAGAACATGAGAACGGACCGGAACGCAGCTCTCTCAGCAGACCCAGCACAAGAGTGACTTCTGGACATTCTTGGGGCGTTGACTCACCTGGCGAAGGCAGACTTGCAGGAATGCTTGCTTGGGAAGGATCCGAAGTGGGCGGCGATTGGACTGGGATGCCACCAGGAGAAGGTGAAAGCGTCTGAGCCGTTGATGGCGCGGGGGAGGCGGGGCTCGGCGCAAGCGACGGCGATGGCGACGGTCGCTCCGTTGGAAGCTCGGTTGGTCGCGCCGACGGCTTGGCGCTCGGAGCTTCTGTAGGTGACCTGCTGGGCGCCGGAGTTGGTGACATGGTCGGTGCTCCCGTGGCCTCACTTGGCTGCCCAGTCGGCAGCGGCGTAGGCTGTCTCGTCGGCAGCGGCGTGGGCTGCCCAGTTGGCCGCCCAGTTGGCCGCCCAGTTGGCCGCCCAGTTGGCACCAGGGTGGGCGACGGGGACGGTGCTTTGGACGGAAGCCGAGCGGGCGTGGGCGGGTCCGTTCGGGTGATGCACTCGCCGTTCTGGCAGACCCCCTGTCCGTCCGCGCAACTGCCCCCGATTTGGCCCGTGGGCTCTTGGGTACCGGGGTCGATCGCGACGAACAGGCTCAAGTCCGAGCAGGTCCCTGAAGAGCTCAGAAGGCATTTCACCTTGCAGGCATCGTCCTCGTTGATGCCGCAGGTGCCGTCGAAGTTGCTATATCTTTCGCAGAGTTCAGCCTCCAGGCAGACGCCGAGGTCGCAGTAGCCAGTGCCACTGAACGTCTCAACGGCGCGACACAGAGTGCCCTTCGCCGCGAACTTGCAGTCGGCCGAACAGCATTCCTCACTGTTTCCGTGGGGACTGCACTGCGCCGACGCGGACAATCGGCAGTTCTCGCAGCACGGACAGCTCAGAACGCCGTACTCTGGACACTCGCACTCTTCGTCTCCGTCAACTACTGCATCGCCGCAGAAGTTGCGCTGGAATGCGCTGCACCCGCCGCCGATCTCCTTGGAAAGCTCGCCGCACACCTCGTCTTTCCGGTACTTCATGTTGAACTGATACTCCCCGTTCAGGCGGCCGCTACCGTAGTCCATGATGCCACCCGTGGTGCCCTGGCCTTCCTCGAAGGAGTGGTCCGCGGCGAAGTTGTGGCCCAGTTCGTGAGCGAAGATCGTCCACGTGACCCCTTCGTTGTAGAAATTGACCCCGACGTTGGGTGCGAGGTCGGAATCCTCGCACAGCCCTCGCAGGTATGCGATTCCGACGGTGCCGAAGACGCCGCAGTCGCGGAAGAGCTGCCAGGACCCCTGGAACGATGGCTTCTGCCATGCGCGAAAGTCGCGCAACTGGGTCTCGATCGGCGTGCAGCTGCCGTCTGCATCGGTCGCGTCCCAGTCGGGCGCGTCGACGGGCGTCGTCTGAATGAAGGAGTCCTTCAGGCTGAGAATAATGTCCAGCTGACGGTCGTAGATGATGTTGGCATCGTTGATCATCTCCTCGAAGAAGTCGACGGCTTGCTCCGTGGTGCCTCCAAGCGTCGCGAAGAGGTCCGATCCCATCGCCATCCCCAAGTTCAGGATCATCTTGCCCTGCTCTTGCCCAGGCCAGCAGTTCTCAAATCTATCCACCAATCTACGCGACACATGTTCCCAGTGCTGGAAATCATGATGGTGACCATGGTGGCCATGGTCGTCGTGCTCATGCTCATGTTCATGGTCATGTTCATGGTCATGTTCATGCTCATGGCCATGTTCATGTTCATGGTCAGGTTCGTATTGGTGGTGATGGTCATGGTCATGTTCATGTTCATGTTCATGTTCATGTTCATGTTCATGCTCGTCCTCATATCTATGCTGATGACCATGCTCGTCTTCATGTTCATGACCATGCTCATGATCCTCTCCAGACCGGTTCCCGCGCTCATGCTCGTGCTCAAGGTCCTGGTGATGGTCATGTTCTGCCTCATGCTCAGCATGCGTCACATGCCGAGGATGTGGATGCCGTCCACCGTGGCCACGGTCATACTTCTCGCCTCTCTCGTCGTGTCTATTACTCTCTGCACCTCTTTCCGCGCCTCTCCTCCGGCCGCCGCGCAGCCGCCGAAGGCTCCCAAGGTCCATGTGATCATGGTTGCCGCATGATCCCGTGGCATGCTCGCTGGGCTCGATCACCACGGCCTCCGCCTCCCCCTGCCGCTTCTCCACCACGAAGGTGTGGTTGCCATGAACCACCACGGCATGCACTTTGCCGTGCTCCACGGTGAGAGCGCCCCCGGCGCCCCGAAACACCGGGACGCCGAACTGCAGCCCTTGCAACTCTTGAATGCCTGCTTCGGTAGCGACGCGCACGGTGGCTCCCGGGCCCAGCGCGCTGCGGGCCCGGGGCAGATGCAGCTCGAAATCCTGCTCTAGATACCGGAAGCTCAGCTGCACGCCACCGGCTGCCGCGAGCAAGTGGCGGTGCAGCGGGGCGCTGTAGGCAGCCTTCTCAGGCAGCAGATCGGCCCCCAGAGCGCTCCGGAGGCGGAAGCGCCACGCCGCTGGCAGCTCCCGGGCCGCCCCGGCCACCACAAAGCAGCCCGTGAGGGCCACCAGCCATGGCGGCCGCATGGCAGGCGATTCTGGCGCAGAGAGGGCCGGAGGAGCGGGAGAGGCCGGGGCTCCCACTGGCCTTACCACAGGCTGCAAATCGTGAATCTACAGCTCTTGTACAGGGCAGGCAAGAATTTTGTAAGGCCATCCGGCTCAGAATACGTTGGTTCGATTGGATTTCTTGACAGTTCTCCTCCCAATGCGGCAGCGGAGATCTTAGGTGGGATTGGATCAGGATCTTCGTGGGTCGAGGAGCGGAGAAAAGGAATCTGAAAGAGCTGGGGTTTTAGCTGACGAACGCGTCTTGCGCAAACTTCGTCCGCCTCGCATTGGCTGCTCATTCAAATTAAGATTCTTTTCGCCGATTCGCATGCGGGCAGGGGTGGCGCGAGGCCGCATCCCAGGCTCCATGTTTTGGACAACTTGAGGACCGTTGCGTAGCCGCCATTGGCTGCGAGGTCAAGACGGACCTTTCCTTTTTTTTTTTCTCCCCTCGTGTGCATGCGGCTCCGCCTTCCGTCTGTCCGCCGAGCAGCGTCAGCGGACTGGTTGAACAAGGTCACTGAAATTTCTGCTCCGAAGCTCGAATTCATTGACGCTCCCAGATGCTTCAAGCAGAAGATCCAGCAACAGAAGCAGCGAATTCCCGCGCTTCTTCGAAAGGCCCAAATCTGAAATCACCGCCGAAGGCTTAAATCACCGCCAAAGGCCCAAATCACGCGCTCCATCGGCAACCAATGCAGACCTGAGCGCGGCACCGACTGCTCAGCTGACTGTGCTGCGTGCAGTTCCGCGGCTTCCTGGCCTCAGCTGATGCGCTGCAGGCCGCATCAGCGCCGAGTCGGCGTCCTCCTGGTGTGCCTCCTGGTGCTGCTGGCCGCCGTGCTGCTCTTCCCGCGGCTGTTCTTCGACGCGTACGGCTCCGAGAAGCAGCTGTTCGGCGGCACTGCCCCTGCCCCAGCGCTCAGATCGCGAGCGGTCGACGCGTGCCGCAGTCGCTTCCAGGAGCCCACGAAGCGCTCTTCCTCGAGAGGAGAGCTCTTCGTGACCCTCCACGTGGACGCCCACCGAGTGCACCGCGATGAGCAGGGGGATCGCGAGGGGCTACCTGGAGATCCCTGCAGTCCCCTGGCCTACACCAGCCGACTGTACGAGGCTTCGCTGCCGGGGCCGACGCTGGAGGTGCAGCCGGGCGACTCGCTTTACATCAGCCTGGTGAACAGGCTGGGCGCGAACATCCCTCTGCTGGCCGAGGCGTCCGGCGCCTTCCTCGCCGCCGAGCAGGGCTACGAGCGCATGCATCCCTGGAACACGCTGCGCTTCCCGAACACCACGAACCTTCATGTGCACGGCATGCACGTGTCTCCCGCCGGCGTTGCAGACAATGTCTACCGAGAGCTGGGTCCCGGCAAGGCCCAGCAGCACGTCTACCGCATCCCAGAGGATCACCCGAGGGGAGTCTTCTACTACCACCCGCACGCGCATGGCAGCAGCGGGTTGCAGGTGTTCAACGGGATGGCCGGCGCGATCATCGTCAAGGATCGGGACGGCAGGCTGCCCCTTCCCGAGCCCCTGGACGGGATCCGAGACTTCCTCTGCGTCCTGCAGCGCGTCAACTTCGACGGCGGCAGGTTTCGAAGCACGCGATGGAACATGGAAGGCTCCGGCGACCTCCTCGACATGCGCGTTCGGGACCGCCTCGGACGAGCCGTTTTCACTTCCGCGGGCGATGCCGATGCTGCTGACGACGGCTACGTCCTTGTGAACGGCAGATACCGGCCAAGTCTCGAAGTCCGACAGGACGAAGTCTTCCGTCTGCGGATGGTCCACGCAGGCGCGAATGACTTTATGCGGATCTTCGACCCGGCCGAGTTCCCCTGTGAGGTCGCTGTGATGGGAAGGGATGGGCGGTACATGCGAAGGACGCGTGCCGTCGGAGCGGCTGGCCTTACTTTGGTGCCTGGAAGCCGTGCGGACGTGCTGGTCAGATGCAGCAAGCCTGGCGCCCACTTGCTCCGCGCCACCGAGTGGCCCGAAGATCTGGTGGAGGCCTACTATGGATCCCACACGGATACCTACACCGGCCTTCTGATGCGTCTCGACGTGCTTCCCCAAGAAACCACCGACGCAGCACAAGCTGCGAACGCCGAGAGCGATGAAGATGACGGCGACGATGAAGATGACGGCGGGGAGGAAGCAGACAAGGTGCCTCGATACGTGGCGTGCGACCTGCCGTTGGACGGCATCGAGGTCCAAGATGTCGATGGCGAGGACCTCCGAGCCATACCCGACACCCAAGTGTTGAAGCATGCTGTTCAGTACCAGGCGGGGCCGTTGCTCGAGCGACGGAGCGGAGAGAAGGCTGTCAACTATTTCTGGTATGGGATCAACGGCAACCCCTTCATCGGGAAGAATCCCTCGATCCGCGTACCGCTGGGGGCAGTCCTAGAATGGACAATTGTGAACATGCATCAGAGAAGCTCGGAAGGCGAGCTTCCTTCGGCGCCATCCCTGGAACAGCCGGCGGGGCGGGACGAGATGACGAGGTCGAATCACCCGTTCCACTTGCACACCAATCACTTTCAGATCGTGGCAGCTACCGTCGGGAGCGACGTCGTGAATCGGACTGGCGACTGGGAGATCGGCGACTGGCGGGACACCATTAGCGTAGCGACCCCGGGAAACGTCACGATTCGATGGATAGCGAGGGATTTCGTGGGCTGGTCCTTGGCGCATTGCCACATCTTCAGCCACGCGGACACCGGCATGGACATGCCGTTCCTGATTGGTAGCGGATAGAGCAATAGGGCATCTCCCATCCAAGCAATAGAGCCTCTCCCATCCGCCAATAAGAGGATGGTGGCAGATGCCCACTTCGCGATATCTCTCGTGTCTTGTCCTTTTCCAGGACTCCGAATGATGCTGAGCAGGCGGCAAGCTAGAAGGCAGCCGAGCTTGGCTGAGAGTTTGCATGATTCTTTCCGCTTTTCAGCCTTCTCTTGTGAAACTGAAAGGAACCGACATCCGGACATGCGGACATCCGCACCTTGCTGCTTGGTGCATATGTCTAGGAGCTTGTGGTAGTCGTCAGGCTAGTCTGCATCTCTATCGACTCGACTACAACGCGCCACAGTCGGACGCGTCCCGGATCGTGGCTGGCAACGGCGTGCAGGAGAGATCGTGTGGCTGGCCAAGCATCAACTTCGAGATCTGCAGCGCCACGTGTTCCTCATCAAAGAGAAAACTGTGCCTCCGAACGCTCTCCTCCTTGGCATCGAGCTCCTGCGTTGGCATGCGGTGGAGATCATGCAGCAGGGCCGGGACCTGGTCAACCTGAACAACGAAGCCAATGTCTCTCTCGAACAAGCTCTGATACGGCACCCACGGCACGTCCGTGTACACCTGGATAGGAATGAGCCCGGCCTGGATGCACTCAATCAGGTGATACGACGTCCGCCCAAAGCCGCGTGGCGCCAGGCACGTCCGGGAATCGACCATGACATGTCGCCACGCGGGGCCCTTGTACTGCGGCACGGCGAGGAAGCCAAGCTCCGTGGCGGTGCTCTCCACCAACGCGACCATTCTCTGGCGCATCGCGTGCGGCGCATGCCCGATGGACCCAACGTAGCTGGTGAGATACTTGCGCTGCGCCATCGGCGCCAGACCGGCAGGGACGGAATCTCCCTTCCTCGGTCGTTTGGGGAATAGCGGAATCGGCACGTGGCCGTAGCCACCGGCACTCAGCGTCAGGATGTTGGGGAACTCCTCGTGGCTAATCTCGCAGAAGCCCGCAATGCCGCGATCGCTCTGCACCACGGTGATGTACAGTACGTTCGGCCGCAGCTCTCTCCTCAGGAACGCCAGGAACTCTGGTGGGTAGCGGTTCCCATTCCCACCGCCTTCGTGACGCCCGCGATGGAGCAGGGTCCACTTGAAGAATAGTGGGATGTACGGGCCATAGACGTCGCGCAGTGCTCGAGTGCCGTTCTGGCTGAGCGGCAAATCCTCGAAGGTGGCTCGTTCCCAGAGCGTGTCTTCCACGCCGAGGTACACGCGGTTTCCCGGCGGATTCCGCCGCAGCAGCTGCTCGAACGAGCGGTGGAGCGCGTCGAAATGCGCCTCCGCGTCTGAAGGATACTCCCACTGCGTGGGGAAGCCATTGGCGCCAATGCATGTCCTGGCGAACTGCAGCCCCACGTCCTCCTCCGCGACGGCCGATGCGAGTAGAGCCAGGCACTGCAAGCTGCGGCCCCCTCTCCAGAGCTTCTTCATCGCTTGACCGATGGCGATGGATCCACGCTGCCCCCCAACAGCGTCGCGATGGCGCGGCGGTCCTAGGTCGTCGCGGGGGCAGAAAGACTGCATCTCGAACGCCGGAAGATGTCTTCGACAACAGCGAGTCGAGACCGGATTGGTCCGCCAGCGTCGGAATAGAATTGGCAAGGGAACTGCAGCCAATCAAGAAGGCTCAAGGCCGCAACTCCATCATCCATTCCGTACCTCGGTGGTGCTTCGATAGGGTACTCTAGTATTTTGGTACGTGGTTGTGGTACCCGCCACTTGGCACTTTGCACTTTGCATTTTGCACTTTGCACTTTGCACTTTGCACTTTGCACTTTGTCCAGCGGTCGGTTTCGGTTTTCGTTCCCAAGTCAGAGAAACCGCGCGATTGTCGTTCAAACGCCGCTCTCCCCCATCTTCTGCCAGAAAACCGCGGCTTCCTTTTGGAGGCGCCTGCCACTGCCCGCTCCGATTCTTCCCTGGCTCCTGCGTCCAAGATGAGCCGTCGTCGTGCGCCACCGCGCCTCACAGCGTCCGTGGTCCAGCAGCAGGTGGCGGAGCGGCACATGCAAGAGCAAGCCGCTCGGGATTTGCGCCGCTACACGCAGGTGAGGCTTTACTTCCCCTCTTTGTGGTCCGCAAAACTCTGCAGGGAAGATGGGCTCATGAAACTTACGTGTGCAAAACTTGCAGGAGAGTCGCAGTCTCAGCCACGCTGCGCAGGCGGAGCAGCGCATCCGCAACATGCGCCGCGAGAATGTTCGGCGCGAAGAGGAGAAGCAGGCGCAGATGCGCATCCTGATGCAGACGCAAGAGGAGGTGATCAATGAGAACATGGCCAAGATCCGCAGCTCTTCTCCCGTGTGACACCTGATTGAATGATGCGAATGTCCAGGACGCACGGCGCCGCAAGCTTCTGCAGGATCAGAACGAGAAGCTGGCGCAGGAGATGGAGCACCGCCGTGCGGAACGCATTCGCAAGGAGATGGAGATCCAGCGTATCTGCGACTCCTCAGAGGAGCTGAAGCAGCTGGAGGCCAAGCTGAAGCTCGGGTACCTCAACAAGGAGCGCGCCCTGCAGGTGAAGAAGCACCGCGAGCTGGAGCGAGAGCAGCGGCTGCTGGACCAAGCCATCGAGGACAAGATGGAGCTCGACCGCCAGGAGGCGCTGCGCCGCGACTTCCAAAAGGTGGAAATGCGCAAGCTCTGGGGGCAGGAGCAGAAGCGGATACTGCAGGAGCAGATCCTCTCCCGCTCGGCGCAGAACAAGGAAGCCCAGGAGGAGGCCGTGCGAGACAAGGAGCTGGTGGACAGCATCATCCGCCAGATTGCTCAGGAGGACGCCCTGGAGCTGCAGGCTCGCGAGCAGAGGCGGCAGGAGGGGCGGAAGCTGGCCCACGAGTACGAGGTGGAGCGGAAGCGCCAAGTGGAGGAGCAGAAGCAGAGGGAGGCCGAAGAGGAGCGGCTGATCCGGAAGCACTTGGATGAGGTCGCGGCACGCGAGGCTGCGCTCGAGGAGGAGCGCAAGCTCAAGGAGAAGGAGAAGGCAGAGGCGTTCCGAAGGATCGTCGAGCAGACCGAGAAGGCCCGCGACGACGACGACGAAGAGCGCATCTTGCGGGATATGCTCTGGGAGGAGGAACTCGAGGCGAAGCGGGCAGCGGATGAACGCGAACGTCAAGAGAAGATCGCCAGGGGCAAGCGTGAGATGATGGCCGCAAACGAGGAGCAGCGGCGCCTGCGCAACATCCGGTTGCAGGAGGAGGCCAAGGAGGAGCAGCGCCTCGTGGACATCATGATTGAGAAGTTCCGGGAGGACGAAAGACGGGAGCGCGAGGAAGAGGAGAAGCGCGTCCAGGCGCGGCTTGCGCACCGCGCGGCAATCTTGGAGCAGCGGGAGATCCGCATGCGGCGCTTCGAAGAAGAAAAGCAGGCGGCGCTCCGGGAACTCGACGAAGAGCGCAAGCGGAAGGAGTACGAGCAGCGCATCTTGGAAGAGGCGAAGGCTCGCATTCTTGCTAGGCACAGAGACGCCCTGCAGGGCTACCTTCCGCCAGGCATCTAGATCGCTGGCCCGAGCGCGTCAGGATAGAATTCATCGACATGGCTGCTTCATACTCGGACTCTGTCCTCCCGACTCACTTGCTGTTGTAGCGTTCACGACGTAAAACCCATCGGCACATCCCGGCACAGCAGAAACCTGTGCAGTCAGCCCAGCTTCTTCCCCGAGAAGAAGCCGTTCGTATCGCCCTCCTCTGCGAGTGCCTCCTCCTCCTGAACCTCGAAATACTTGGCGAGCATCGCCATCTCTCCCTCCTGCCTCCACCACGAGAGGAACTCGTTGAATTCGATGGCGCCGGACTGGTCCCTGTCCAGCATGAAGAACGCGGCCTCAAGCTGCGCACGGGACATGGTCGATCCCAGACCTTTGGAAAGGGCAAGCACGATCAGTAAAGGCCAGACCCCATCAGTAAAGGCCAGACCCCATCCGAAGATCGTTCATCTCCTGGGAGTGGAGCGCACCTTCGCAAAGCTTTGCGAGCTCCACGGGCTGCAGTTTCCCGTCGGCGGACGCGTCGTAGGAGTCAAAATGCTCGCGGAGGGCCTCCTCGTTGACGATGGTTCTCCGGAACTTCTCCATCTTGCTTGCCCTGCGTCGTGGGAAGTGAGAGACCGCTGCCATGGCGCTTCAAAGGTTCCCGGGCTCCGCACACAACTGCCGGACTTACGCTTGGCGCCCGGCGGCGATCATGGTGATGCCCACGGCGACGAGATAGGCGCCCACCAGCACGTCGTAGGGCACGGGCCACTGGGCGAAGATGAGCGTCCCGAAGAAGATGTAGAAGGAGCCGCGGCCCGTCATGAGGTACAGGAAGTTCGCCTTGTGGCGCAGGACCTCCTGGAAGAACGCGAGCCTCTCCCAGTCGAGGGTGGCCTCCACCGTGAGTGCCACCAGGCCCGCGAGGAAGACATAGATCTCGATGAGCGCACGAAGCGGCGAGAAGCTCAGCAGGCTGAAGAAGGCGAAGAAGCCGTCCAGGATCATCAAGCCCGCCGCGAAGAGCGACATGACTCGAAGCGCCACATTGCCCGCGGAGATGCCACGCCGCAGCTCATGAAACCTCTCGGAGACCTTCAAGCACAGACGTCAGCGAGGCGGCGCAGAGTCTTAAAAGAAATGGGCGCTTTGGCCGCAACGCACCAGCGCTGCGGCGGACTTGGCTTGGTTCGCGAGCAAGGCGGAGCTCTCGTCAAAGGCGGCGCCGGGCATTTCCAGGTCTTTCGCGGCCTGCTTTGCTTCTTGCATGGCGTCCAGCCTTTCAGAGCACTTTCACGGACTTGGGGGAGGGCGAGAGGCCGACTGGCTTGGACTCGGGGGCGCGATGAGGCACCAAATTCGAAGGCCAAACGGCGCAGAAAATCCCTCGAAGATCCGGCTGCTGAAAACAAGAAGATTCCTTGCTGTGACAGACGGCGATGCTTTTCGGCTTTCTTTGCACGTCGCGTGCGTCACTCGATCCAGGGTGGGAAACAGTGTGTGAGAGCACCCTCACTAGTAGGGCTGAATTCGGAGAATCCGGCCCCAAATTCAAAATCTTCAAATTTCCGTTCCCCACCAGCGTTCTGATTGGAGGCCGGATTCCCACCGTTGGCCGGATTTCCCTCCCAAAGTTCGAATTCTCCCAACTTTCTTGACCAAATCCAGCCCGGTCCGGATTCGTCGTTTCGCGATGTGTCGTGATACTTTTCTCTTACACCGGCCAATCCGGTCCCTGAAAGCTGGATAAAGTGGCGAACTCTTGCTGAAAAAGGCCTTTCCGACTTTCAGAGAGGTGGGGCTGCGGAGGATGTCTCGACGGTTTTCTGTGACTCTCGAGACCACCTATCGATGGCAATTCAAGTCTTCGTTGCTTTCCTCCGGGAGCCGGGCCTCTGTTCCAGCTGGAGAGAGTCCACCGGGCACCCAACTGATCGGAGCCTTATCATGGCAGCCTTGTGGAGCGCCATTGGACTGCAGCTGGACTGTCATCGGCGGTCGTGGACAACGAAGCAACCTCCACTCCAATCGATCAAATGATCGGTCATGTAGTCAATCAGAAGTATAGTTG
>JAAMXY010001266.1:0-14980 GCA_019677205.1 Pinguiococcus pyrenoidosus
TCCAGATGCAGCGTGTGGCTGAGAGTCCTGCTCTTGCTGGTTCACTTGGCGCTTCCTGGTGCCTCACGAGGGCCGCGGGCAGGCGGACTCGGCCGGCCGCCACTGGGATCCTGGCAGCTCTTGGCCACGCCGCGTTCTCGTGGGGATTTTCTGGCCCTCGCGTTGCAGCAGGGACTTGTTGTTGGCGCCATGGTGGCGCCAGGGGTGGCAGTTGCTCCCGCAGGTGCAGCAACGCCCACCTATGATGCCTACGCGCCGGACTACGACAAGCTGGACGGCGCGGGGGTCTACACAGAAGCCTTCGGGATAGAGGAGCTGCGCCGGCGTGTGATAAGTAGCCTGTGCGAGGGCCGTGTGGTGGAGTTTGGCGCTGGCACGGGGCTGAACTTCAAGTACTACGATCCGGCGCGAGTGGCACAGCTCGACGCCTTTGACCTCAGCAGCAGCATGCTCGAGGTGGCCGAGAAGCGCGTTCAGACGGAGGAGGTGCGGGTCCCGGTTCGTCTGCAGCTGGCCGACGCGACTCAAACTGGGTATGCAGACAGCAGCTTCGACAGTGTCGTCGGTAAGGGCCGCGGTTTTGCTTCTCAAGGCCCCGAAGGCCCCGAAGGCCCCGAAGAAACGGAGTTCTCACGCCTCCCCAACCGCTTGCCTCCTTCAGACACTTTTTCCTTGTGCGTGTACGACGAGCCTGTCGCTGCCCTGCGCGAAATGCACCGCGTCGTCAAGCCGGGCGGACGCATCGTGCTGCTGGAGCATATCCGAAGCGACAACTCCGTCTTGGGAGCCTACCAAGACGCCACCGCCGGTGCCGTCAAAGCCATGGGCAAAGGATGTGTTTGGAACCAGAGACTGGAGGATCTTGCCGCCGCGGCGGGCCTCGGACGCCCGATTCAGTTCGATAGGTTTGACCTGGGAACGTTGGCGCTTCTCGTCTTCAAGAAGAGTTGACGCTTTTGTTGATGGTGCTCTCGGATGCTTGCACCTTGCTAGGCATCAGGCTGCTCCTTCCACGTCTCTGTTCCCTGCACAGCCCAGTTGCACAACTCAGTCGCCTCTGCGCTGAAGTAGGGGAAGGTTTGGCAAATCTGAAATACTTCTTGGACCCGCCATCCGTGATTCGGCACCCCGCCCTTTCCCAAGTGTGTCTTCCGATTTGGCGGGAGGAAAGCAACACGAACAGTCTATCTACGTCTACGTTCGGCGTTGGCCTCCAGAATGATCCAGCCCTTTTCAAAGTTTATTTTTAAAAATGACAAGAATCTACTTATTGAAAATATATCATGCGAGTATACACCAAAATATATTTATTATTTTTTGTGTTGTACTTCATCCAATCGTTGTAAGCATCTCAATCTCTTCCTTCCTTTATTCGCCCAAACAAGCTTTCATGGAAATCAATCGAAACTTCTCTTGCGCCCGCCTTGCATGGCTCCCACAAGATCAGCCTTGTGTTTAAATTTTCTCTTATGTGCTCCTCTCTTCTCTCCCGAAGAACGGCACTCTTGAGGGGCAGAGCGCTTTCCCGCCGCGAGGAACAGCTAATTCTCCCGACCATAAGCGTTGTAGGCTCAAGCCGCTGCCGTAGCATCTCCTGCGCACCATGAGCGCAGCTGCGGGGACCGCTGAAGAAGTGTCCAGGCGTCCTGACGGTAACCGTCGCGTAGTCGCGCGATACTGCGCCGAGGTTCTTCTGGCGCCGAAGACGCCGCTTGAGCCGCGCGCGTACTCGAATTTTGAAGAGACTGAGCTGTAGAGACTGTGAAGAGTTGCGCACCGTGTCTGGCTTCCGCGCGCCGATGCGACAGCTCTTCTTCGGGGGAATCCTCACCTTCGTCCTCTCATGCTTCTCGCAGACACCGACTTTAAGCAGCAGCGCCTGAAGGCGTGGCAGCCGATCTTGACGCCGCGATGGGTCATCGGCACCTTTCTCGTGGTGGGCATCATCTTCGTGCCCGTGGGAGTCGTTCTCAAGAATCTTTCTGATGAGGTGACACCTCCGGTCTCATGAGCCACGCAAGGGAAGAAGAGACTGAGCAGTGCCATTCGGTTCGTCCAGGTGGTGGAGTTCAAGTGTCAGTACGACGGAGAAGGGGCTGGCAACTCGAGCTCCTGCACCATCGAGCCCAGCTGCAAGATTTCGACCGAGCAACTAGAAGCGCTTGGAGATACAGCGCCGGATCCGTGCTACATCACCATCGACGTCGATGAGAAGATGGAAGCGGACGTCTTTGTGTACTACGAGCTGCACAACTTCTACCAGAACCATCGGCGCTACGTCAAGTCGCGGGAGGATGCCCAGCTGCGCGGCGAGGTCTTCACCTCGGAGTCGGACCTGCAGGACTGCCTCCCCTTGGTAGAGAAAGGGGACACCGTGCTCAGCCCGTGCGGCCTGATCGCGAACTCGCTTTTCAACGATGTCATCACGCTCACCAACTCGGATGTGGAAATGCGCGAGGACGACATCAGCTGGCAGAGCGATCGGGATGCCAAGTTCGACCAACCCGACGAGTAAGATGCGCCGGGCAGAGAAGCTGCGAATCCCTGGACCTAACCTTCGCTGTTCCTTTCGCAAGCTTCATTTCAGAGCGGCTTCGTAATACCAGTGCTTCCGACAAAGCGCAGGCGTGCATCGAGCAGCTGGAGTCCGACGTCCCAGATAGCCAAGTGAGCTCGATTGGCTTCACCGTATTCGAGGGCGAAGACTGGTGCTTCTTCTACAGGAACGAGGACCAAATCACGTACCTCTACGAGATCTATCCGGAGGTCATCAACCCTGTAGAGGGCGTGAACAACGAGCACTTCATTGTCTGGATGCGCACTGCGGGCCTGCCGCAGTTCCGCAAGCTGTACGGCCGGATCGAGGAGGACATCCCGAAGGGCACGCAGCTGCGGTTTCAAATCGTGCCGAGGTTCATCGTTGAAGAGTTTGACGGGAAGAAGTTCATTGTGGTGAGCACCACCACTTGGTTCGGCGGCCGGAACCCCTTCCTCGGAATTGCGTACATTGTAGTGGGCAGCATCTGCCTTTTCCTCAGCCTGGTGTTCTTCGTGAAGCACACCGTTGCTCCGCGAAAGCTCGGTGACACAAGATATCTTGTTTGGAAGGACCAGTAGAGCCCGCGGCGAAGTTCATGTGTGAGTCGAACGAAAACATAGTCATTGATCCCTTGCTGCCTCCGTGAGAAACATCACCAAGCGCATCCGACTTGCTACCAACGCACGACGCGCCGCAGAAGCCTCCTCTGGTACCCATCCTGCTCCTGAATTCCGCCAGCTTCACTTGGCTGAAACTGCGGACCATGCGAAGCTCTCAGGCGGCCACGGCAAAGGAGGCTCGGGTACCGTCAATGGTGCAGGGGTGCTACCGCCACTGCAGCTCCTGCGTTGGCAGGAATGGCACACTTGTTAGAGCGTGTGGTCGTGAGCTCAGGACGGATTTCGCACCGCCTTACCGGGACTTGCGCGGAAAAACTTCGTCAGGTGTTGGGCCCTTCAGAGAGAAGCACACGACAAGTAAGGTTTTTTGTTTTCCCGTTCTGCAGTAGACGACTGCGCAGGGTAGAGATGAAAAGTCTTACCTCTCGTGGCACGCATCGTCGAGAAGGACGCGCTCCGACGAGGCTTGAGACGAGGTGCTTCTTCTTCTGTGGCAGAGGTGGAGGGATGGCATACGGCGGCAGCGGTGCGGCTGCCTTTGGAGTTGCATAGCCTGGCGGCGAATTTGCCATTGCAGGCGGGCCCGGCGGGGATATGAAGGATGGACGGCCTGCAGCTTGGGCGTCTGCGCTCTTGTCGCCATGTCCAAACAAATGCAAATGGCCTCGCGTCTGACTGCCGCTGCTGTTTCGTCGCAGCCTGCCAGGTCCGTCCCCACCAACACCGAGATGGGCCAACGCGCTTTTGAGGCCGCCGCCACCGCCACCGCCGCCGTGCTTCTCGTGGGGAGGCAACGGAGGCGGCGTCGCGTTTCGCCTGTGGGGGAGAGCTGGTGGCGGCGTGGCTGGCTTTTCTGGAACCGTGACTTCTTTGGCGGCCTCCGCTTCCTTGGCAATCTCCGCTTCTTTGATAGCCTCCGTCTGCTCAGGCCAGAAGAAGGTAGGTCGTCATTCAACCGCCAAGGCCGCTGCTGATCCCTGTACGTGGCCCAACCTCCTTTTCCGCTAGCTCCCTTCGATGCGCGTCCAGTTCAGCCTGCAGCGCCTCCTGCATCAGCCTCTTCGACTGCGCACGCTTCGTCGTCGGATGGCAAGAAGTCATTTTCATTCCTGTGTGCTTCGAGGACCTGGCGGAGGCCCTGACGCACCTGTTGATATTCCGGATCGTTCTCATCTTCGGTACGGGCTTTTTCCTAGACAGCAATTTCCATTCCTCTTCCGTGAGCAGTCGAAAAAGCAGCAGCAGCAGTAGCATTCTCCACCAGCAGCAGCAGCAGCAACAACAACAACAACAACAACGGGCATAAGATGTTGTGTGGAGAAAATACGCGTACCTTCGACTTGCTCTTCCGTTTGAACGACAAAGACATTCTCTTCTGCGCGGAAGGCAGACAAGTTACATCGTCCGTGCTACCTGTCGCAGGACGCATCGCACGGAATGGGCCTACCCTTGGGGAGGCCTTGGGGGCGACGTCGACGGGCCTCTCTTGCTGCTGCTTCGCCTTTCTGACCCCAGCCTGATAGGCCTGCGCAACTTCACTGCGGACGGCTGACAGGTCTGGCTGAATCCGCGTGGTCATCACCACTTCTCTCCTCTCGCCGTTCTCCGATTCCTTCGCGCGCTCCAACATCTCCAGCGATTCCACCCCCAGTTTCTCCGCCGTCGCCGCCTGCAGCGACGCTTGCATCACTGCCGACGCTTCCTGCTCCTGTTCGTCCCGCAAAGCGTCATTCCGTGCTACTCATGAGTGCTTGGGTGGAGAGAGGGGCGCACCAGTTGCTCTTTCGCAGCGCTCGCAGAGAGGGGACTGGGCATGGGGCTTGGCGACCGGCTGGACGATCTGGACCTGGCCTCCTGGAGCTTCTTCTTCTGTGCACGCGCCCTCTCCAGCACCTTCTTCCGCCGCTCTTCCGACTCCTGCATCTTAAGCTTGATGCTCTGTACTCGTCCGATCGGCGGCTCTTCCGAGTTCTCGGAGGGGCTGACCGACGAGGGCGGCGGAGGCAAGCAGGCCTCTGGCGGAGGCGGCGGGAGCGCGGCTCCTTCTGCAACAGCTCGCATCAATCTCAACCGCAAGCTCGGCGCTGAGCATGCTGCCTACCTGACGGCGGCGGCGGCACCGACATCGTTCCAGCTCGGTCAGCGGCAGCCCCACGGCGCACAGGTGCCGGTTTCCTAGCGAGCCGCCGGAAAAGCAGCCCGGGCACGAGCCCACCAGAAAGCGGCGTTTCGGAACGTCGCCCTGGCGGTGGACCCTGCATGCCTCCGAAATGAGGAACCTGGACCCGTTCCAATCGAGGGCTGTGCTACGGGTCTGATAAGGCGAACGTGTCGAAGGAAGCCACGGGATTGGGCGGCTTGGAAACGCCACCGGCTCGGCCTTCAGGATCGATCCTGAGCGGAGGTCGGAAGCGACTTGTGACCGCCGGACGCATCGCTCGCTCTGCGCCTTGTGAAGCTATCGTAGAGACCGGAGTGCGACGCCGCGCGCTTTTTTTTTGGCTTCAGCGGTGACACCGGAAATCTGCTTTCGCGCCTGGGTGGTGGCACGAGAGAGCGAGGATTCCTGAGCGCTCCCCATAGGAATTGCGCCTGCTGCAGCTGCTTTCGCCAAAGAGAGCTTCTCCAGCTTTGCACAAGAGGGATATCCTGGACTCTCCAGAGTCCTCTGTGTCGAGATGGCGGATCAGCAGCTGTCGCCGGAGCAGCAGGAGGCGGTCCTCAATCAGATGCGGCAGCAGCAGCAAGCGCAGCAGTTGCTGCAGCTGACAAGCAAGGTGAAGTCGTCGATGGTCCTGTGCGGATACGGGGCCTTCGGCAGGAGTTTCTCATCATCCTTTTTCTACCCAGGTGGGGATGGCATGCTTCAAGAAGTGCGCGCGGCTCTCGGGAGGGGACAAGTGAGTCGACCTGGTGGGAAAGGTGCCCTCGAAGTCCTGGTGTGGGAATGACAAGCACCCGTTTCCTTCAGGCTATCACGGAGTGAGCAGCAATGCCTTGCGCAGTGCATGGATCGGTACATCGAGTGCATGAACACCGTAGCGAACAAGTACATGGAGCGCGCCCAGCAGGGCTAGTCCCTTGTTCTCGAAGCGGCTCGGCCGGTGTAGGCGCGCAGCCGAAGCCGACAGCCTGGAAGCCGACAGCCGAAGCCGACAGCCTGGAAGACGACAGCCTAAGCCGACAGCCTGGAAGCCGACAGCCTGGAAGCCGACAGAAGGAGCTTCAGTCCGTCTTCGAGGTGTGCCACGTCGGCCAATTTCTTCCGTGCGCGGACCTGAGCATGCACTGGATCGGGGAGGGGAAAGGACTCGCGTTCATCATGGAGGAGGGATGGCGAAGACGCCAGAGGACTACATGGGCTCGCGACCAATCCTAATAATTCCTTGTTCTCCTTTCAACTTGACTTCGCAATGCGTTTCCTTGCTACGAAGGAACTTGTGCAGACATGTCATTCCCGCCTCGGAAGGCCAGACGTGCGTGCCGTGCGACGTAAATGAGAGCGTCTCTTATTACTATGGATCACTATGACGCCGCACTCTATTCTTGTTCGGGGCATTGACACGCCTAGTAACCGAGGCCACCCGCACCGGGCATGCCGGGCATCTGGTCGAACTGCCGTGCTTCATCTTCCTCGGAAACGGCCTTGGGAATCTCCGTGATGAGCGCCTCCGTCGTGAGCACCAGGCTTGCCACCGACGCGCTGTTCTCGAGGGACGAGACGCACACGCTGGCGCTGTCAATGATCCCCGCCTCCAGGAGGTCCTCGAAGACTCCGGTCGCGGCGTTCCAGCCGAACCCGAAGGGCTGGCCTCGCACCCGCTCCACGACGACGTTCCCATCCTCGCCGGCGTTGAGCGCGATCTGCTTCATGGGCTCGCTGAGCGACTTCAGCATGATCTCGGCGCCGATCTTCTCGTCCTCCGTGGAGCAGTTCTCGATGATCTTGTCCCTCATGTTGCTCTGCAGGTAGAGCATGGTGGAACCGCCGCCGGGGAGCACGCCCATCTCCATGGCGCTCTTGACGGAGTTCAGGGCATCCTCGTACCGCAGCTTCTTATCCTTGAGCTCGGTCTCCGTCGCAGCGCCGACCTTGATGCGCGCGATGCCTCCGCCCAGGGACGCGACGCGCTCCTCGGCCTTCTCCTTATCGAACTGCGAGTCCGTCTGCTCGGCCTCCACCCGGATCGCCTGGATGCGCTTGTCGATCGCCTCCTGCTGCGAGCCGTCCACGACGATCGTGGTCTGCTCCTTGTTGCAGACGATGCGCTCTGCCACGCCGAGGTTGTCGACGGTCACGCTGTCGAGGGTGATGCCCACTTCCTCGGCAACGTAGGTCGCGCCGGTGGCGATCGCGATGTCCTGGAGGTACGCCTTGCGGCGATCGCCGAAGCCGGGGGCCTTGATCGCGCAGACGTCCAGGACGCCGCGCATCTTGTTCACGACGAGGGCAGAGAGGGCCTCGCCCGTCACGTCCTCGGCCACGATGAACAGCGGCTGCTTGGCCTTCACCATGCCCTCGAGCAGCGGGAGGAACTCGTTCACGGCCGTGATCTTGCGGTCGGTGACGAGGATGCGCGGGCGCTGCTGCTCGGCGACCTGGCGCTCCTGGTCCTTGACAAAGTAGGGGCTCACGTAGCCACGGTCGATGGTAAGGCCCTCGGTGAACTCGACGTCGTCCGACAGCGTCTGGCTCTCCTCCACCACGGTGGAGCCGGTGTCGCCGACCTTCTCGAAGCACTTGGCAATGATCTGGCCCATGGCGCTGTTGCCGCTCGTCGCGACGGTGGCGATGTTCATGAGGTCATCGTTGCTGGAGATGGGCTTCGCCAGGCGGCTGGCCTCGTCCGACAGCAAGCGGGCGGCCTTCATGATGCCGCGGCGCAGGCCAACCGGGTTGGCGCCGGACGCAACGAACTTGATGCCGTTCTGCACAAGCGCCTGCGTCATGAGCGTCGAGGTGGTGGTGCCGTCGCCGGCGTTGTTGTCCGACTTGGAGGCCACTTCTTGCACGAGGCGGGCGCCGACGTTCATCTCCGGATCGGAGAGCTCGATGTCGCGGGCGATGGTCACGCCGTCGTTGACGATCTCCGGCGCGCCGTAGTTGCGCTCCAGGACCACGTTGCGACCCTTGGGGCCCAGGGTGACCTTGACCGCGTCGGCCACGCGGTTGATGCCCTCCACGAGCTTGGAGCGCGAGTCCTCCCGGAAGCTCACTTTCTTCGCCATCATGCTCACCTGCAAATCAGGAGGCGGGTGAGCGGTGCGCGTCCACGGAGCAGGAACAGAAGAAGGAGCGCACTCAGGACAGCTGTCGCTGCATGGTAGCACTTGGCGCAGACACATCTCAAGAGCTGGCAGATCTGGCATCCGAGAGGCGCCGACCGGTGATCCTCGGCACTCGAGAGGAGTCAACTTGAACAAGTACCGACACCTCCGCCGCAACCTCGCAAGGCTCTCCGCGCCTCCGACGCCTTTCTGCACTCAACGCAATTCACACAGCCACCAGGAGCGCTTGGGAGCGATCGGAAGCGAAAATCCGCAGGAAAGTCGTCACACAGCTTCGCATCCGCAGCGCAAAACAGCGATGGGTGTCGGTAGAGGAGGTTACCTTCGCGCGGCTGGGGCGCGCGGCCGGCGCAAACGCGCCGGCCGCAGCCAGCGACACAAGCAAGGTGAGGACTCTCAGCATCTTGGCAAGGTGCTCACGCGAAGCACGGGATCGCTGGAGTGTGCAATCCGCGCGGCAGTAAACGTACTGCTCAAACGTAAGGCTGGAAGCCTTGCGCCCACCCATCGCGCTCTTGAAGTTCACATGTCCAGTTGGAGGCGTTCGTCTTGGAAGAGACATTTTGATAAGATGGTGGTGAACGATCAGGATTCCCGGTGGAGTTTTTCGTTACGAATATCTTTTAATCATATTGAAATTAACATGCTTAGGGTGAGGGGCGGTTTCTGGGCAAATCTCTCTGCAAGCAGCGAACAAGAGGACGAGATCGAAAATGGAAACCCTTGGAGTGGCTATGATGATGGGTGATTGGGATGATGACAAATACTGGTATTTAGTACTTGCGGTTGAAGTAGCGAATTCCTGTCTTCGAGTCCTAGCTGAATTCCGGGTGATGTACTGTCCAAACACTTCTCGAACTGTTCAAAATGTGTCGTTTCACATAGTTTTTGAATATCTTTATATGTTTTAATAGTATCAGGTATCGAACCCGCATTATCAAAATTAAAGTTATAATTACATTCGCATAGGACGTGAAAATTGCAAGGCGACGCAGATATGAAGTGTCGTGCGCCGCGCCTGAAGCGCTGCTCGTGGACTTCGGACCTTCTGCGCCGAGCGGCTCGACCGCGCAACTCAGTCAAGATGCTCTCTCGGATTGTGCGGTCGACCTGGCAGAGGAGCTACGGCCGACAGCTGAGCATCGGCCTCAAAGTTTCCGAACTCTCGGAGGCACTTCCGTACAAGTCGGTGGTACGTTTCTCCAAGATCAAGCGCGAGCCTGTCGCGCGCGTGGTGCCACGGCCCCAGCCAGACCTCGTCTCTGCGCTCCCGTCGGAGCGTCGCGAGGTCTCGTGCATCTTCGGACCGATCTGATGTTGCCTGTTTGTTTGGCCCCTCTGCCTTGCCGTCTTCGCCCCAGGTGCGATTTGACAAGGGAAATCTCAAGTGGACCAGACGAGATGTAGATTCGCAGACGTTGGCCGCCGCTGCCGCCATGCTGAGCACCGGTCATGAGCCCGGTGACACCGTGGTGTCTCTGATCCCCAGGAACCAGCCAGAATATCACGTCACGCAGCTCGCGTGCGCGCGGGTTGGCCTGCGCTTTGCGGAGGTTCCTGGAGACGTGAAGGAGACGGCGCTGGTGGACATTCTTTTGGAAACGAATGCTCGATCTGTCATGTTCAACCTCACGCACAACGGCCGCAGCATGGTAACGTCACAGTGTCGAAGCCGAAACGGAGCCGGCGGAGCCGGGAGAGCCAGGCAGGGGTAGCTGACACCTGCTGCTTCCGCTTTCCTTGTAGCTCGACGTCATGCGACGCGTCGTTCCCGAGCTGGAGACGTTCAACGACGTGTCTGGCGTGCCTTTTCATTCCCGGTTGTACAAGAGGCTTCGGCTGTGCATTCACACGGGATACGACAACGTGGACAACTTCTACCGGTACAAGGACATCCTGCTCTACAACAAGACCTGGGAGTTCCAAACAGCGCAGGAGAACGTAGGCGACGGCATGCCGTGCTACGTCCAGTACGACGCATCGGGGCAGAAGCTGCAGGAGCTGTCCGTGGGGCAGCTGGCCCAGAGCGACGTCTGCCCGGTCGGATCGGCGATGCTGTCCGGGGGAGACTCTCACGTGGAGATCTGAGGCGGCACGGCGTGGCCGCGCCATCGCTCTTGACTCTAGCATCAGAAAGGACTTCAAATTGGTTGCTTCTTGCATCATTTCCATACACCATTTCAACGGTGACCTGAACCTGAACCTGAACCTCCAGGTCCTGAGATCCTCCACAAGGGACCTCATCTATCACGTTTCGCCGGACCGCGGCTGCCCGCGGGAACACGCCCTCGCCCCAACTCATCTACATGTCTTCGACGCGCGTTCCATCGCCTTCCCGCCCATCCTGGCCATCTTCCTGATCGCTGGTCCACAAGGTGAGGTTGTCCCTGAGCAGCTGCATGATGAGGGTCGAATCCTTGTAGCTCTCCTCGGAGAGCGTGTCCAACTCCGCGATGGCCTCGTCGAAGGCGCTCTTGGCTAGCTGGCAAGCTTCGTCGGGACTGTCCATGATCTCGTAGTAGAAGACGGAGAAGTTGAGGGCGAGCCTGGAATCGCGCAGCATCGAGCAAGATCATCATCAGGCGCGGCGACGACGCGGCCGCTGGGCTGCAGTGCAACGACCCTTCCCATCAGACGTACCCGAGACGAATCGGATGGGTGGGAGGGAGGTCCTTCACGGCGACCTCCTGCGCCTGCTTGTAGGAGTCCAGGGCTTCGGTACTGGACTTCTTCCGCCGATCATCAGTCTGGAACTCGGCGAGATATCGATGGTAGTCGCCCTTCATCTTGAAATAGAACACCTTCCCTTCCTCCGACGAGGTGTTCGGGATAAGGTCGTTCCCGATGATGCGGAGAATGTCCTCGCAGATGTCCTCCAGCTCCGACTCGATCTGCTTCTTGTACTTCTCCACCTTCGTCGACGACAGATGCAGAAGGAGCGGCGGAAAGCGCGATCAGCATCTCAGCCGTCCCGCGTGTCCCAGGCAGAGAATGGGTGCATGGACCAACCTGTGCGCTGGTGTCCGACTCTGCCTTGGCCTCGATGCTGGAGATGACACGCCAAGATGCACGTCGAGCCCCAATGACATTCTTGTACGCAACCTTCGAAGCGCCGATTCAGGAGCGGCGGGGCAACCGCGGCCAGGCGAGAACACAACGCATCTGCGGAGCGCGTACCGAAAGGAGGTTGCGCTCTTCGACAGACAGCTCCACAGGCATAACTGCCACGTCCTTCATGTACTTCACCTGCGGGCCGAAGGTGAGATTCGGAAGTCAGATGCAGAGTTCTGCAGCACCACCGGAACATGTCGAAGGCCTCGCGCGGCCAAAGGAAGGGCGAACTGCCGCCAGCTAGTCCGCAGATGTTGGCCTCGCCACGCGGCGGAACCTCTGCTGACAGGTGCAGCGCCACTTCGTTCCGAAGGTCCGTACGCGACTTCCCAACGGGGTTCGGGACTTCTGCAGCGTACCATTTCGTCAAAGCGCTCCGCCTGCTCGGCCAGCTTGGCCATGTAGACGAGATCGTCGCGGTTTCCTTCCGACATGCTGAACGTGACGTGCGTGAGAAGCGCGGGCGCAGGTGCGATCCGAAGGCGGCAAAACGCTCAGCTGAGACTTCACAGAATCCGCCACCGTTGCGCGCCGGCCTTCGAGACTTCGCAGTCGCAGTCGTTCAAATCGTCTGAAATGTGTTTTGGTATTTGGTGTTTGGTATCCCGCTCTGCTACGGCGCGATAACTGTGGCGTGCGCGAGCGCGCCGTCCAACCAGCGCGCACGGCTGTAGAACGAACGGGCGTTGGCCAATCCCGCGTCAGATCTCGCTGCTCAGCCTGGTAAGTTCGCGTCGACATTCGTTTCAGAGGGAAAGTACCACACCAATCAGCGTCACGTTTCTTGCCTGCCAACAAACTCAAGCAGCAATCCACCGAAACGATACTGTGTCAGTATTTATCGATCTCGAGAAGCCACACAAGAAGCATATTATCGAAAATTTATAACTAAAATCGATCTTGAATGCTGACGCAGATGCCAGATGTTCAGAACCGAGTTGGCCTCAGTTCGCTTCTTTTCTCCGAAGGTGAAGTGGGCGCGCGTCCGTCCTGGTCTGCAGCACCACGGACAGATGACGTCTCCGTGTGGCGCCGACTGCTGCTTTTTGCCGGAGCTGTAGCCAGCCGTGCTCTTGCGAAGGTTCCTTTGGCGTGCGACTTGCCTGGGCCGTGAAAGATGAGAGCGCTTGTCTCCCTGCTCGTCCTGCTTTTGTACGCCTTTGCAGGAGTGTCGAGCGCGAAGCGACCAAGCTCGCTCTTGCTCCATCCGGAGGTGCACCCGATCTTCTCCATGGCGCTGCGGAAGCTCCCCAAGCCGGCGCGGGCCATTCTGGCGGAGTCGTTGCAGCAGAGGGACATCGCATCCGTTGACGCCCGGCATCTTTTGCAGTGCCTGCCGATCTCCAAGGCTCACAGAGACGCCGCGGCGAAAGCCCTGAGCCGTCCCGTCGAGCAGGTGGTGGAGACGGTGGACCACGTGCTGACTGCGGAGGAGTGCTTGAAGCTTCGGGCCTGGGCGGAAGAGCGCATGGACCCCGGCCTGGCAGACTCGGTTGACGGGGCTCCCGAGTACCAGGTCGATTGTGATGAGAATACGCTGGGGGATCTAGTGGGCCACGACGCCGTCGATCGCATCTGCTCTCTGGCGGAGCGCTGGATGGGGGGGCAGCCGGCCGACGAGATCGGCATCTTCGTGAGAAAGTACGCCGCGGGGGGGCGGCCGTACATTCCCTTTCACGTGGACACCACGGACGTCACGGTGAACATCTGCTTGTCAGAGCCCGAGGAACATGCCGGCGGCGACCTACTGGTACTGGCCGGGAAGAAGCTGCGCAGTATCGAGCGGCAAATGGGTAGCGCGACCTGCCATGTGTGGTACTGCTGCCACGGAGTGCAGGGCGTGACTTCCGGAGAGCGTTGGTCCTTGCTGATGTTCTTCCTGAACAGCAAAGCCTCAAGATGATCCTTCTGTTCCTCTCCGTCTCACGTGAAACGTGCGTGAATTCCCGTCGTCGCTCTCTCTCAAACGACGAGCTGGATTTTGCGAGCAGCAAGCATTCCTTCCAAGCCACAGAAATCCAGCGTACGAGATACCGATCGCTACACGCGGAAGGCCTTGCTTGTCGCATCCTCTGTCAGCAAGCCAGTGGCGTGCAGTGCCCATTCATGCAGGCCAGAGGCTGACCTCTATCGCTTCTTCGCCAAGAGAAGGGCCTGAAGCTGCGGAAGCCAAAGCTCCCGGAGGTCAGATGTCTTGCCCCTTCACAAACATGCTCCTGGAGGTGCTGCCTTTTGTCCTGATGTTGACCTCACTACGCCACAGAAGGTGCAGACCGGATGTTTTTTTGGGGGGGCGTCGTTGGGTCGTGGGGGCCGTTGGATCCGGAGTATGCCACTTGATGGATATCTTCCGTCGTCACCCCCCGCGCCGGTCTCGATCCTTTCTGTGGGGTGTCAGCTTGTCTTCCCCAATGAGGTTCTCCATGCCTGTGGCCGAGCACTAGAAATTTCATACGTTCTGTTTCTGAGCGCCCGGACACATGGCCCTTACATTTGTAGCCTCAGAGCTAGCGATAGGTTGCCGCCTCCTCGGGACGTTTGATATCAGGACTTGTCGTCTTCCAACTCTTGCCGTGCCGCTCGTAAACATAGACAAAACCTCTCTGGGCGAAGGCAACATGCCCAGCACCCAGGGTGACAGCTATCCGGGTGGTGTGAGACAGAACATCGAAGATCCCCGGGGTGGAAGCGTCGGGTAGGTCTGCCTGCTTGTGAGAGAAACGCTCTCGGCCTGCCGACTCATGAAACCTCGCCGCTCCGGACAGCGCCGTGGGCAGCAGCACCTCTTCGCGGCTTGCCAATGCACCTTCCGCCGCACCCTCGGCTGCATGCCAATCCACAACAATCTTGCCGCTGAACTCAAGACCCTCCGGGAAGCTTGACAAGACGTTTGTCGCCGGGTCCAACTCCGCTTCAGAAGCAGCCCCCCGGACGTCCACAGCTCCCGCTGCTTGCGCTGGTAATGACGCGTCCGATGCTTTCATCGATGATCTACTCGCAGTGTCCGCCTCTGGCGTGGCGGTCACCAGGCTGACTCTGCCATGCTGATTCGATGCGAGCACCAAAGCGGATCGCGTTGAGCGCTCTGCCGAAGGATGCTCACGGAAAGAGAAGCAAGAGATGCCGAGGGAAGCATCTACCATGCACATCAGCCGCTTGCCTCCCAGCCGATTTCTCCCTTCCAAAGGGCGCCCAAGCTGAAACATCCCAAATATCTCCGCCCGATGTGCCGCGTTGGTGCTGTGGGTCGTGCCTTCGCTTTTCTGCTTGCTACTTCGCATGTGCAGGACGCGCACTCTTCTTCCGCCGATTACGTCGTACCCGTAGGCCGCTCGAGCGGATGGAAGCGTGGCAAACAGAGTATAGGCGGCGGACGCAGAGCTTGATGCTTGCTCCCTCGCTCCCGCTGCAACTGGCGCGT
>JAAMXY010001270.1:0-94871 GCA_019677205.1 Pinguiococcus pyrenoidosus
GTGGCGACTTGGTGGAACACCGGAGCTTGCCGGAGAAAAGCAAAAGGCAAAAGCAAAAGGCAAACGGCAAAAGCAAAAGCAAAAGGCAAAAGCAAAAGCAAAAGCAAAAGCAAAAGCAAAAGCAAAAGCAAAAGCAAAAGCAAAAGCAATTTGCGGAACGGGAACAGGCGCAACGCGGTCTCGGTACTGTACACGCCCGCGCCCCCAAGCCATGAGTTTGTTACCTCCTGCACGAGTCGCACAGATTCGGAGCACTTTGCGAGGACGGCTCAGTGATGGCGAAGTGGACACAAGTAGCGGTGGAGCCCTCTCTGTTTGGCGCAGTGCTTTGACCGGTACCGTTAAGTGCGCATGCGGCCGCTGTGTGTATAACCCGGCTAGGTTTGCGCACGTGCACCTGGACCTCAAGGAGCTGGCAGCGGCGTCTTGCTTGGAGAATGGAGAAAAAGGGAAAAAGGAAAGCAAAAGGAAAGCCAAAGCAGTCTAGAGCGAGTCGGTGATCTGCATCGGCTGAGAGCGGCGCGATCGTGCGAAGCGTGGTGGGATCCAGTAGAGCATGATCGAGAATGTCCTCAAGACATGTACTACGAGCGGTGCTCATCACGGAAAAATATCTTGCCACGTTGTTGCGATGTAGTGGAATAGAGGACCAAGGTCATGAGCGAGAGCGAGAGCGAGAGCGAGAGCGAGAGCGAGATCGAGAGCGAGAGCGAAAGCGAAAGCGAAAGCGAAAGCCAAGGGGGCAGTAGCATGGAGTATGGACAACGGCATGTGCGGGAGAGTTCGCCAGTGCGCCTCGGCGCTCATCCTTCGAAGTGGTCAACGGCGTCAACAACGGTGTCTTTCGACGCCCAATCCCCAATTTTGTGTCGTCCGAAGGGCATTGTCTTCGCAGCAAAGAGAGGCAGCGGTGCCTGCCGTGTGGGTCTTGTCCTTTCACTCCTTCTCCTTCTCAACACGGTGAAAGACATCGACCGACAGAAACGACAGCAGCATCAATTTCAAAAAAAGTCTATATCTCTTTCTGTACTTCATTCTTATCAACCAACCGCGAAGTGGAAGGTATTTTGGCTTCTCCCCTTCAGGTCTCTCGCGCGCTGCGAAGTTGTCAAGCGCGCTTGCGAGCCGCTTCGTCCACGCTTGCATATTGCGCAGCCCCCATTTCCGCCACGAGAGAGAAGAGCGAATGAGCCGCGCAACGCAGCGGTGTGCGCTCCGGAGAAACTAGCTGATTCTTTGCGCTGAGCTGCGGACGACGTCGGAAAACCCTCGAAATCTTGCAGAGACGCGCGCCACCATGCACACGGGCGGTAAGCCGGTGCGGCCAACGCGGAGCCGCATCAAGAAGCGGCGCACGCAACACCCGCCGAGGAGTCACGTGCCCTCTGGCGCGACGGATCTGGAGGCGGGTTCGGCGTCCATCACGCCCTTGTCCGGGTCGTTTCGGACTCGTGCGGAGGTATTCGAGCGCTCCTGGGACCGGAGACCGTCGTCGAGGTCTCGCGCTTCGCGCAGGAGAGACAAGAACTCGCTGTTCAGCTGCTGCGCGCGCTGGTTCTGCCGCGCCTGTCTCATCACCATGCTTCTGCTGGGGCCGCTGTCCATCTACTGGGTGCACCAGACATACACGGGGAACCTCGAGGTATTGCACGTTTCGCCCAACAGCTTGGACAGCGAGGAGCTGCCCCAAAACTCACTGGAGATGGTCTGGGCAATGATCCAGGGAGCGACCGCCGCAACGGACGAGCGGGGCAACCAAAGCTCGTGGTGGAATCCGGGGCCTTCGGAGCAGGACTCGGGAGCACGTGGCCAGTCGAGCGCGTCCGGCGCTTCCCCGAGCCGACTGGAAGGCACATATGCCGCCGGGAAGGCTCCGCTGGGCCCTCTGGCCATCGACGCGGCGCGAAAGCTCGGAGCGGACCGCGCAGTGCGCGTCGGAGCTGACGCACCGGTCAGATTCGTGCTGCATCAGGGCGCGCAGCTCCGACACCTGGTGCAGCAGAATGGTGCCGTATCGCTCCAGGAGAACCCCGGCCTGGTGATGGATCCTGTCAATGACCCCGCCGCGGAGGACGTGCATCTCCCGCACTCCTGGAATCAGAAGCTGGACGCTTGGCGATCGGACGCAGATCCGCCGCGGGGACGACCTGCTCACGAGTTCTTCAAACGCGGAGTCGGGGTGTATAGCATCCCGGTCGAGCCCCTAATGACAGGCGAAGGCTTCCCGGGAGACTCGCAGTACCTTGGATCCGCGCCCGCCGCAGACACGGCGATCCCCACGAGCTTCGAGCTCGCTTTCGAGAAGATCCATGGACGTGGGTACGCTCTGCCCGACATCCTTGGAGACTTCGTGGATGGCGAGGAAGCGTTGAAGAGCGCAGCACAAGTCGGGGTGGATGCTCATGCCCGTGCCCATGCCCAAGCCCATGCCCACATCGATCCCCACGCCAAGCCAGATATCAGCAGTGGCGAGCAATCAGCGGCGCAGGGTATCGCTGCCGGGGCAGGGTCCGAGGTCATCCAGAATGACGTTGCCTTGGCCAATCCGTCGGGCGTACAGGCTTCCGAGGGGCTTGGGGGCAGTGAAGCCAGTGCACCAGCTGGGATGGGCGCGGATCCGTCGCCGGCCGCTGCTGCCGCCGAAACCAGCCCGGAAGGGAACGCCGTCGCGGAGATGCAACCGTCAGTACAGCAGACCGATGTCGCTGCTGCTGCTGCTGCTCCTGCTGCTGCTGCTGCTCCTGTGGGGAGGCGGCAGTTGCAAGAGATGCCGGCAGGAGGTGAAGCAGGGTCGTCGGAGTCAGACCTCCGTCCCCTCTACCTCGCCGCCAAAGCCAAGTTTGGAGCCAGCGAGCCCGCGTCCGGCGACAATCCAGCCCCGCCGGATGCGACATCAGAGTCGCCCCCAGCGTCGAACGAAGGAGAAGGTGGCGCCCTGGTGGACGCGCCGAAAGACTTTCCCGAATACCTCGACCAGCTCGTCAACGGAGAGTGCGCCTTCGGTGTGCTTGGGAGTGGAGCTTGTGTGCGCGTGTTCTTCAAGGCGGAAGCCGCAGCCACCGAAGCTCGCGTGTTCTACGATGGCCTGGGTCCAATGATTGAGATCGGGCAGCACAGTGGGGGGTACACGCCTTTCGAGGTGGATCTCACGGGAGTGGGCCGCAGAAGGTTCTGGCCGCGAGAGCAGCATGTTCGTAGGGCTCAGCAGATGATTGGGAGACTTACTCCACCGCTGCGCAAGGACGCGCAGGAGGAGGCTGAAGCTTCACCTGCTGCTGGCGCGGCTGACGATGCAGCGGCAGAGTTGGGACAGACGCAGGGCGAAGGCCCCGTCCAAGGTGATGGCCAAGCGCCGGAGGTGGCTGGAGACCCAGGGATTCCAAGTGCGCAGAAAGTCGAGGCGACGCCAATTAGCGGCGAAGCCCATGCTCAGCAGAGTGCCCCGGCGGGGGATGCCGCACCCAGCGATGCTGCGGTACAGGGCGAGGGCGCCCCTCCGGTGCCGCCGGTTGCAGTCTCTCAGGAGGCCGCGCCAGCAGCGACAATCTCAAATCCCCCCGAGGCAAGCGGTGGGGCCCAACCCGAGGGGCCGGTGGGCGGACCAAGTCCGTCTGAGAACGTTGCCCAGAGCAGCACCGCGGGGCCAGTGGGTGCTGCTCCTGGCAGCAATGCTGAAGCCAATCCCGCCAACACCCAGCCAGGCGACGCCGCTGCTGCAGCTGGACCCGATGCTGTCACGCAGTCCGCTCCAGGAGAATCTGGAGAACCTGGAGGAGGAGGAGGAGGAGACGGCTCTGTGCCTGCTCAGAATGCTCCGACGATTCCCGACGCGGCTCAGCCGCAAAGCGAGGGAGGCCCACAAGGTCCGCCGGTCACGGCCGCTGCTGAGGGCGCTCCCGAAGCCAGCGGAGCTGCCGCCGAGGCACCTCCGGCCGCCTCCAGCGCTGGGGAAGAGCAAGAAAGGGTGGCAGTCCAGCCAGTCTCGCCTCAGGCGCCGGAGGGGCAGAGCGCGCCTGCGGAGAGCGGGCAGGCTGCACCGATCGATCCAGCCGCTGTGGAGAGTTTGAAGATGCTGCTCGGAAACAACAAGCGCATGAGGCCGGCAGTCGTCACAGTGGTAGACGCAGAGACGGTAGAGTTCGAAGGGCAGGCGTACGCGTTGTGTGGCAAGGAGTTCACCGGCCAGAACACCTGCAGCATGAAAGGAGGGCAGACGCTGCTGTTTGGCGTGCCCGATCAGCCCATGATCGCTCTGCGCTTCGCAAGGACCGCGAAGCCACCTTACCGCTGCTCGTCCAAATACTTCGCGAGAGTGGTATTCTCGAGTGTGCCTGACCCGGCTCCAGGGAAGCTGAAGCAATGTTTCAAGCTCAAGGAGGCGCCGCAAGCGGCAGTGGAAGACCCTCCCAGCGGCGAGGAAGCTGCAGCTGCGGGTCGCCGACTGCAAGCAACCGACGCCTTGGTCGGCGGAGGATCAGTGCAGCTTTCCATTCCGAACCCATCGGAAGCCAAGAAGAGCAACGTCCTCGTCGCCACGGAGAACATGCCGAACGTTGACACCCTGCCCGGGGAGCTCGTCGACTGGTTCGTCTGCGGAGGGCTGAAGCGCGATGCGTATCTTTTCGCTACCGGACCGATTCACATTGCCTACATCCATGCGTCCTTCCGCCGATTGGAGCGAAATCATTTTGGCGTGGACGTGGACGTCTACCTCGACATTGACATGGCCTGGCTTGCCGAGCTGCAGAAGTCCTCGACTCTGGACCAGATCGCGATCGAGGTGCCGGTGAATGTGCGCCGCGAGGAACGTGCTAGTGCGGCCTCGGAGGCGGAATCTGAGTACCTCTGCGCTGGCGTGCTCACTGCCCGGATAGATCCCCAAAGGATCCACGAGACCCCGAACGACTTCGCTGGACTGTCCCATTTGGGAAAGCTCTACACGATCAAGTCGAAAGACCGCCAGGTGCTGTGCCGCTACGATTGGCAGGCGGAGCACTGGGATGTCGGCAAGGCCGCCACTCTGTACGAAGCTCATGCAGAAGCCTTGTACACCGAGCAAGCGGGTTCGCTCGGCTCCGGCACTGCCCGCCGGCGGGTCTTTTCGGATGCCAAGTCGGTCGTCTTTGGCTATTCCGGGCTGAGGGTGAACAGTCTGAAAATGAGTGGAGACGGAAGACTGTACTCCTTCGGCAAGCCCATCCTCGTCAAGGGCACCCACATCCAGGAAGACCAAGGTGATGCGTTTGGCTGCTTGCAGCCTCGAGAGAAAGTGCAAGAGCTGCTGGAGTTGGTCCAGGAGGCGGGCTTCAACATGATCCGCCTTTCCCACTTCCCGCATAGCAAGCACGTCTTCGACCTTGCGATGCGCATGGGCCTCTTGATTTGGGTCGACATCCCCTGGTACCGAGGCGGCCTCGGCGATGAAAGCCATCAGTTCTCCATTCAAGCGCATCTCGTTGAGACGATCTTCGAGCACAAGAACAACCCCGCGGTCTTTGCGTGGGGCCTGGCCAACGAGCCGGATGCGGTGACGAAATGGGAGATCCCAGATGCGTCCGCGCGATATGAGCCGACGGCGGCACAGCGCAGCGATCCTCAGCGAATTACCGACTTCCTTCGGAGGCTCCACGCCCTGGCCAAGTTCCTAGACGCGGGCCGGTACACGGGACTGCGATCCTTCGCGCCAGCGGCCGGCGTTGTAGATATATACAGCCCAAGCATCTGGCCGGGCTGGTACCAGAAGCAGTTCGTGATGTACGAGGACATGATAAGGGCGGAGGCCGAAGCTCTGAAACTAGGTGAGCAGAGCTTGGCAAAGCCACGCGTCTCCACTTGTCCAGCTTCCCGACCTGATCTCTGTTCGCTTCTCCTGAAACACAGGAACCGATGAAGGCCCCGGTGCGCTCCTTCATCTCGAATGGGGAGCGACGGCAGCTCGCGGGCAGCATCAGTACTTTGGCTGGGGCCATAGCCTCGAGCACAGCGCGAACATCTGGGAGAGCACCACGATTGAGCGAGCCAGCAAAACCCTCGCGCCTGAGCAGTACAGCGAGAACTACCAGCTCGATGTGGCGAACTGGATCCTTCGGAGTCGAGAGCATGGTTATGGCATGAGCGGCCGGCCGCAGATAATGGGAGATGCGATGTGGATCTTCCGGGATAGTAAGTCGAGCTCCGATCCTTGGCGCTGGAGTCGCTGGAGGATTTTCAGAATCTCACGCTCTCTGCTCCGGAAAAAAAAATCACAGGCCGATCTCCGCAGAGATGCACGGAAGACCGGGCGGGTCTGAAGGATCTGTGGTGCACCAACGCCAAGGGAGCGGTGACGTTGAGCAACGAGAAGAAGGACCTGTACTATCTTTTCAAGAGCGTCCAGAAGGACGCCGCCGAGGATCCGGTTTGCTACGTCGAGTCACCAACGTGGCCTACGCATAACTTGGCGGACAAGACCACTCCGGTCACACTTCGAGTCTACTCGAATTGTGCCTTCGTTGCCCTGGCAATTGACGGAAGGTACAAGATGGGACTTGCGCGGTCCCGTCGTCTTCCACGCTTACCTCCTTCGTGCTTCGCATGTTGACAGATTGGGCGAGAAGAAAGCCAGAAAGGAACTGGCCTTTCCCGCCGCTGGCCTTTCCTGGACGTTGTTCTTGGAGCCCGGCCAGCACATGATCACCGCCGAGTGTGACTGCCCGATGGGCATTCGACGGACCACGGTGAGCGACGGACCCAGCAGCTTTGAAGTTCTGCAAGCTCAGGCTCATTCACCCCTGCCTCGTTCGTGCTCAAGATTGAAACCGTGGTCAACTATGGAGCGGAGACGCCGCCTGCGTGAGGTGGCGGTGGCGGCGGCAGCGGCAGAAGAGAGGGGCCACGCGCCGCGCGGGGAGAGACAAGGACGCAAATAAGATACAATTGCTACGTCTTCCCCACAACGTCTGCGTCTACCGCTTGCGACTCTTGCTTGCCTTGCGGCCTTTCTTCTTTCCAAAAATGCGCAGCAGATCCAGGAAGAGATTCAGTGCGTCCAAATAAAGCACCATGCTTGCCGCTATGTACTCGGCCGAATTGAGCTTCCTCTTGCCGCCTTTCCTCATGATGCGGCGCGTGTCGTGAACGATGAATGCTGAGAAGAGGAACGCGCCGCCGACGCTGAGGCCGAAGTCCACCCAGTCGTAGTTGAGCACAAGCAGGTTGGTAAAGCTGCCCACAAGCAGTGCCCATAGGAAGCCTTCGAATCGCCGAAGCAAGCGTGAGAAGTCCATATGGCCGAGGCATGTGTGATGTGATACTCGCAGGAGAAGAGCACTTACTGAAGAGCGTCTGCTCCATCTCGGTGAAGTCATATCTCGGATCGGAGTGGAACGCGTACATGGTGAGGCTGAGCAGAGCGATCCCGGCCTGGTAGAAGGCAAGTAGGACGCTCTCGGGCTCGTATAGCATGCACGCAAACCCCACAGTTAAGCTCTCCATCGCCGTGAAGGCGGCAAGAAGGATGTAGTTGTACGGCGCCCAGAACCTTTTGTACGCGTAGGCGTTCTTGTTGAGGGTCGAAAGCCATCCAGATGGAGCAAGAGTGCTGCCGGCGAGGGCGCTTTACCTGATCCGGGTGAGCGACAAGCACATCGCAAGCACCAGCCCCGCACTTGGTGGGATGAGCAGCGTCCAAGGAGTCCTAGAAGCTTTCGCTTAGAAGCTGATGGGGCCATAGGCACAAGAGAAGCGGCTTGGCACAAAACCTGATCCCCATGCGATGCAGGAAGTGCTCAATGTCGCCTTGCGACGCGAGATACCACACGACCGCCGCCGTGGTGAGCAGCTGCAGGGCAAGGATGCCGTAGACCTTCGTGATGAACTCCGTGCGCCGGGACCTCTTGCCGAAGTCCGCCACGAAATCCGAAGCCTCTTGCTCCACTGGAGCATCGGCCACATCGGCAGGCACCTGCGACGCGCTACCTGAGGCGCCGGCAGCTCGCCAGGCGGCAGTCGGCGAAGTTTCCATGTTGGCTCTGTGCAAGAAGCGCAGAGGCCGAAGGCGAAATTCTGCCACGTACGCCTGTAGCGCCAGGAGTCGAGGCGTCTGAAGTCTGAAGCTCCTGCCGACGGCGAAGCGCCTCTTTCCCAGAAAAGATCGCGGGAGGAGGGCCCGAGAAGACTGTGGCGGGACGGGGGTCTCGGAGGACCGTGCGGCCTTACGCGAGGCTTCCACCTGTTCTCCACAGGGTCCATGCCAAAAGAAAGACGAAGCACATACTGTATATACATACATATATGTATCATCACAAGAAGGCTTGAGGAGACCACAACCTCTCGCTGGCGACGAGCCTCCGAAGGGGAAGGCTTCGCCTGTGGAAAGACCAACACCGGGAGACCGGCACTTCGCTGTCAACATGGTGGCGACCTACTTGTCGTTGGCGAGGTCGAGGCGGCGTCCTTTGGCGTTCCGACGAACGCGTGATGAGTGACCGAACGAAGGACTCAGTGCGTGAACCAGGGAGTGAATGGATGGGCACCCCTTTCTCTTCAGGAACATGGGGTCGCTCTGTTGCGAAAAGCGGTGCTCTGGATGATGCTGTCGTTTAGAAAGATCGTGCAGTTCGTGTACGCATGGGTTGCAGGGTTTTCATGCATCATTGCTTCTACCAAGGCAAAGCTCTTCAATCCGTGAACGCATTCGCCTTCCGCAGATCGACTAGTCGCTGTCTCCTCCTTCCGCAACGCCGAGGAGCCGAAGCAGATGCAAGAAGAGGTTGATGATGTCCATGTAGAGGATCATGCTTGCTGCGATGTGCTCCTTGGAGTCCAACCTCTGCTTGTGCTGGCCGCCCATGATGAGATGCGTGTCGTGCACGATGAAAGCTGAGAAGAGAACGACGGCCGCCATGCTGATTGCGAACTCCATCCATCGAGCCCGGAAGAACCAAGCATTCAAGAGGCTGCCTATCAGTATCGTCCACAGGCCGCCTACGCGCGCGGAACGCAGCACACTTCAGTGAACACGGCCTGCCTTTCCCAGGTGATGCAACCACGTCGCCACTTACCGAAGAGCGTCTGCCCCATTTCCGTGAAGTCGTACTTCGGATTCGGCTGGAAGGCGTAGAGCGTGAGGCCAAGGAAGGCGATCCCCGTCTGCAAGGCGACCAGCAGGACGCTCGTCGGCTTGTACAGCATCGAGACCGTGCCCACCATGAGGCTTTCCAACAACGTGAACAAGCCCAACAGGATGTAGTTCTGCGGCTGTCGGAACCTGCCACGTCGCAAGAGCTTGCGTCGTCAGCCGGCGTCCTTCTCAAAGAAGCCATCCACCCTTCAAAGGCAAGACAAAAAGGACATAGCTCACCTGACCGGACTGGATTGCAGGTAGATTGCGAGGGCGACGCTCCCGATCGCCGGAACCATCATCATCGCCGCGCTGCGAAGGATGCTGCTCAGCTCTCTCGCCATGCAAGCTTCTTCTTGCTTCCGCTGCCTCACCTGCTCCTTCCCCCATCGAGCAGCAACGACAGGATCGCCCTTTTGTTCTGAGACATGTACCACACCACCGCCGCCGTTGCCAGCATCTGCACGGACAAGATGCTGTACACCTTCTTCACAAAGCCCATGCGTTTCTTTCGGTCCACGAAGTCCGCGAACAGCGACTGAGCCTCCTTTTGCTTCTGCACGGATTCCGAGCTTATCTTGCTGCCCTTTAGAGGCGTCAACGGCGTAGCGGCAGGCTGGTAGCGGTCCGAACTGCCGCCGCGAAGCTGCAAAGCGCCGAAGTGGCGAAAAGGAAGCGCCACATGAGGCTGCAACGTCTCCCGACGTTCGGCCAAACTTGCCCGAGAGCAATGCATCAGACATGAGGCCACAAGAAGCCGCAAAAATCGGCATTTTTGCACTTTAATCGCCATTTGTTCCGCAAAAATGGCAGAGTCGAAGGTGAAAGTTGCCTTTGCTGTAGCCTGTCTGCGAGGCTTGCCACAGCTCCTCGAGCACCGCTGTCCTTCCCTTGCTTTTCTAAAGTAAAGGTAGTAGCGCCGCAGCAGACACCATGCAGCGAGCAGCCGCGAGAGACACAGCTGTGGCGCCTGAGAGCCCTCCAACCACTTCGCCGTCGCGGCGGATCCCTCAACCCATTTCGATCCTGAAGGAAATGCAAAAAGCTGTGCTGGTCAGAGAATTTGCTTTGAGGGACGTCGTCGTTTGGTGAGAAAGTCATTGACCGCTGCTTCAGACCTTCAGAAACCTCGAGGAGGCAGCGCGTTTGCCTGGAGACAACGGAGCCACAGGACCTTGGGAGAGCCATGTCGGGCGCCAGAGCATTGTATGTCTACAGGGAGCTGCTGAGAGTGAGCAGGTGCGCACCGCAACCCAGCGGAGGGCGGCTTTGCGTCAGTCAGCTGATAGCTGCCTAGGAGCATGCAGCCGCCTCAGGCCGCCAAGTTGAAGCAGGAGATGCGGCAGCAGTTCGGTGAGGCATTCGCAGCCAAGCTATCTGGATCTGAAGCCGAGGAGCTGCTGAGAAAGGCAGAGTCGAAGCTGTCGTTCCTTCGAATGACCACGTAAGTCTCGGGAGGACTCGGGACGACGCTGGGGAACTCTCTGCTGCTGACTGAGTGGCGGTTGTGCGATGGCACGCTTGCAGGGTCAAGAAGCGGAGCCAGGGAGGAAGGAGGCGATGGGTCCAGAACGAAGATGGATCCATGCAGGAAGAGGGGCAGAACTCGGAGAGAGACAAGGCCAAGTGGACGAATTGGGACGGGAAGAACGTGGACCCGGAGGCGATTCAGCGGCACTATCATGGCCTCCGACGAATGGGCTTCGTGAACAATGCGCATGCGAAGGGTCCCTATGGCATCTTCTGAGGCTTGCTGTGCGGAATCCGAACCAACGAATTGATGATCTCCAGGAGAGGTCTTCGACTGCGACGAGCCGTTTCTGATCTGCCGAGGTTGCCCTGGCGTCCTGTGCCTCTCTTGCGCCCCGTGCCTTCCTCGCGACGGGCTGCAAGTCCACAATGCCTGCAAAATCGTCTTGCCAATCATCTGACTGCACGGCGACTCACGCATTTGAATCACCTTCAATCGCCAGAACCGCGTTTCTACGCGACGAGATCCCACCTTCACCAGTCTCCATCGTCGTCGTCGTCGTCCTGCGCAGCAGCGACAATGCTCGCTGGCGCTGCAGGTGCTGCCGGCGCTGCAAGGGCCCGAGGAGGCTCGCTCCGTTTCGTCTCGACGGCTTTGCGCTGCTCGGGCTCACCAAGGCCGGTTTGCTCACCCGGAGTATCCCTAGTCATCCACGCCGGGAGCACTTTCCCTCTGCCGCGGCCTGCGCCCTGCGAGCCGTTCACGAAGCCAGTGGACGGTCCCGTCGATCCTGCCGCCGCCGCTGGCTTTGGAACTTGGGTCAGCGTGCCGTTTGCAACATGGCCATTCGCGGTTCCCGACGCAACGTTGCTGGCGGACGGCGCGTTCTCATTCGCGTTGGGCCGCCGCGCCTACAAAAGACACCCTCGGAATGAGACGGTTGCAGGTATGCAGGCTTCCATCGCACTGCATGCAACGCACCACTGATTTCGAATTCGCCGCGTCCTGCACATGCGAAGCTCTGCGACGGGGGTCCCGATTGATGGCAACGCGAAGCGGTTGCCTCGGTGTAGCTGCGTCACTGGCACCACCCCAATCGTCATCCTCGTCCGCATCGGCTGCAGCAACAGCACTCGGGACGGCGAATGCCGTCGCCATCGAGCTGTGAGGCGGAGGCGCTGCTGTCGCTGCTGCCGAAGCTGGCGAGGGGGTAGCCGCTTGCGAGTGGGAAGCGGGAGCTGCCCCACCCCAACCATCGTCTTCTCCTTCACCGGGGTCCGCGCTCTGCAGGCGCATCGGTTCTTCGCCAGCTTGGGTCGCACCGGCAGTGCCGAATATCGTACCGTTTTGACCTGCTGAGCCTGTCGCGGACGCCTCTGCCGAGCCCTTCGCTGTGGCCGGCGGGAAATCGCCCCAGCCATCGTCTGCGCCACCGGCTGCAGCTGCCTGGACCTGCTGGGAGGCCTTTGCGGTTTGTTCGGGCTTTGGCGCAGCGCTTGTGCTGGTTTGGGAAGCGAGAAGCGCGGCAAGATCTGGCATTTCGTAGTCGTCTCTGTTGCCGCCACGTCCACCGCGGCCGCCGCGACCGCCGCGGCCACCACGGCCACCACGGCCTCCGCGGCCACCACGAGCACCGCGACCACCACCACGACCACGCCCACGGCCTCGGCCGCGACCTCGCCCGCGTCCGCGCCCACCGCCGGCACCTCCGCCAAACCGGCCCATACTTCTGCCGCGGCTTGGCGAGCGCGTGGGGCGGCCCATGGAACGCCCTCGGGAGTGGGACCTCTCACGATCCGGACGGCCCTGGCTCATTCCTCTGCCATTCATGGGCCGGCCGCGCGGGAACTCATCCGGAAAGCCCCGGCCCATGGATGGCCCTCGCGGTGGAAACTGGCGGCCGACGGAGCGATTGCGGTTGAAGTCGTCCTCGAATCCTCGCGGACGCGACGGGCCCCGTGGACGAGACATGCTTCTTTGCCGCATGTCATGCTGATGATTCGGAGCAAACTCTCCGGGATAAGGCCCCTGATTCATGCCGTACGGCGGCGCATATGCTATTCCTGGGTCTCCGTAGGGAGGATACTGCATCCCAGGGACACCGCTTGGCGCTACTGACCTCGCCTGGCTCCTCGCTGCCCGTGGGGCGCTGCGACCCCGTCGCATCTGGTCCACTGCTACGGCCATGTCCTCTGGAGTGGGCAAGTACACCGTCCTCCTGTCGCCAGCTTGCAGGCCGGCCGGGACGGCAATGGTCAGGCTCGCGCCCTTGTATTCGATGGTGAAGGAGCTGCCCTCGTAGACGCCAAGAGGAATGGTCAGATCAAGGGGCTCCAAGTTGATTGCGCGTCTCGCCCCAGAGGAGGCGCCGTTGACAGCCTGCAGTGGCGACCTGCCGTAGCCGTTGGCCGCCGTCGGTGGGGGTTGCGACGCGGCGTGCCCTCGAAAGGAGACACCCTCGTCGAGATCGAAGTTCTCCTCGAAGGACGGCTGTCGTCTGGACAGGTGTCCATTCTGCGGCGGGTGGAAGATGGGATTCGGAGAGGCCCGGCCGCGAGGAATGTAAGGGCCCTCTGTCTTGGGATCCCTGAGGATGAGAACCTGGATCAGAAAGCGGTCGAGCCTGCAAGCGCCGGCTCTCCTTCCTTCCCAGGCAGAGGCGCCTGTCCGCGTACCTCAGGGCAGACTGCATCAGCTGCAGATCGTTGTGAACCACGAGGACGAACGCTGCGGGAGGTGCATGAATCAGCGAAGATGCGGTGCAGCGCAGAAGTGATCCTGATACCTGCGCTATTCTGCAGAATCGGGTCCTGCTGTGCTGGTGGAACGCCGGCGCAGACAAGGGAATTCCTAGATGCCATTGTCAACTGTCCGTAAGTGCACCACATGCCACTTCTACTGGGAGTTCGAGCTGCTCCGATTCTCACCGAGCTTCTGTCAGGTGCAAGTCGACGCCTGGTGCCGTGAGCAGCATCGCCACCATGAACCCGGCGTTCGGGTCCTTGTTGCACATGATGCTGCCGTCGCCTTTCTGCTTTCGCCGCAGTAGGTGCGCATCGTAGAGGGCCTGGAGGGAAGAGCAGTGCCGGGAGAGGGAAGAGCAGTGCCGGGAGAGGGAAGAGCAATGCCGGGGACGTGAAGAAAAAAAAAAGTGAGGCAACGTGAGGGCAACCAATCTTGTCGACGCCACCAACCTTCAGGCCGGGGCCCGCTGAAGTCTTGGGGATCATCACAAGCGCAGCACGCCCTTCTTCCAAGCCGGACAGAAAAACCTTATCATACCTGTGGAAGGCAATCCACTTTCGTCAATGCGAAGTTGCAGGCATCTTCGGCGAGTCCACTTACATCTTTCGTGCCTGGTTCTTGTCATCGTCCGCCCAGTTCGCAAGCTTCGTCAAGTGGCAGTTGTGCGCCAGCATATTCTTGCGTGGGTGCGGGTTGCTTTGCACGACGTTGGAAGCGGTATCGGCGACAATCTAGAGGGGAAAGCGCGGGGGTGAGCCGTTCTTGTGGGCGCTTCTTCCAGGGCTCGGCGCGGGCACAAAATGGCTCACATGACAAGGACCCCTCGCCAGAACCTCCTCCATCTGAGTCGCCCGGAACGTGATATCCACATTGGTCCTAGAGAGACTCGCGTAAGTGACCGCCACCACATGCTGCGCTCCGTCGCCTGTATCCTCCGATCCTCACGTCGGAAGGCGCTCCTATCCACAGGCGGACGGAAGCCAACTTGGTGAATTGCCAGTTTTGGGGGGGTGGGACCTCACAACTCGTTGAGCCGGATGTTTTTACCTCCCGTAAAGTTCCCAAGGAAAGCAAATACGTACCATCGTGCTCTGTGGCCCTCGAATTCCAACAACTCCTTGAGGATGGGATCAGTGGACACTGGTGCTTTTCACGAACTTGGCCCAAGCTTCGCCCTCGGCGTGCAGCGAGAGCAGTATCCCGCCTCGCGACGCTTCCGAAGGTCTAGAATTTCTGCGGAGAACGCGACCTGTCAAGCTGTGCTATGCCACTACATGAGGAAACGAGACGCGCGCGCAAGCTGGCGTACATCAACCGAGCTAGAGTACGGCCCGGATCCGGCCGAGGTGTCCGTCGGCGAAGTGGTGCTGAGCCGGGGGCAGAATTGGGCAAAGAGATGCCTGGGCGCAAGCGCTCGGCTCCAAACACGCGCGCCCTGTGCCGATCTTTCCGTGGCGCCGAACAGCGGATCTTCCTCCGCCGAGTCGACGAAAGCGAAACGCTATCGAGCGTCTATTGTCACGTCTGTTTGCCTGGCAACAAGTTAGAGTTATGATTATGGTGGAGGAACCACTTATTTGGGTATATTCCGGATATGTAAGTCTGTACCGAAAGCTCATTCGCCAATACTGATGACTCGTGTACTGCTGAAAGATGGCCAGAGAGATGTTCACGCATATCGATATTCGCGAATATTCATTTTGATATTATCTTTAGAAGATTGATAAGAAGAACGATTCACCCAACGGCGTGATGTCATTCTGCTGTGAAGTTTCCTCGACTCGCCTTGTCTTGTCTTGCCTCGCGGTACGCAAAACCTCGTGTATCTCCTTCTTCTCCTTTGCACCATGACAAATCAATGACAAATAGGAGAGAGGGTAACGCCCCCCAAAGCCTCTTTCCTTCGCAAGCTGGCATGATAGACAAAAGACCTTGCTTTACGACAACCCTATCGCGCACGAAACGAAGTACGAAGCAAACCTCTGCGAGGCACTTCACGCTAGCCGGGTGCCTCTCCCTAACGAAGCGAAGCCGTCTTGATTCCCTGTCCTGCTCTCATCCCCCTCGATGTGAACATCTACAGGGGTGCACACGCACGGTAGAGCCAATTCTTATCCACCGTATTCAAGTGAGGGGAGAGATTCTCATACACCTCCGTGTGATACTTGTTGATCCAATCCACTTCTGCTGGCGAGAGGAGATCTGCGGACGGGGGCAGGAAATGCGTCAAGCTGCTGCTACACCTCTTTTCCCAAATGCCAAGCGGCGCACCCGTCGTTACCTTTGACGATGAGCGTCTTGCACAACGGAGCCTGCGACAGTTTCCTGAACTTGAGGAACTTCTTTCCCGTGGCGGCGCTCACTTTCCCGGCGTCCTCAATGGCGACGAGATTCTCAATGCGAATGCCGAACGCGCCAGGCTCGTAGAACCCAGGCTCGTTGCTCACGATCATGCCCGCCATCAGCGGCTGCTGATTGTAGAAGCGTGGAGAAATGCTCTGCGGACCTTCGTGGACGTTGAGCGCAGCGCCGACTCCATGCCCGGTTCCGTGTGCATAGTCCTGCCCAGCTCGCCAAAGCTCTTCCCTGGCAAAGGCGTCGAGCACGAAGCCCGGGGTGCCTTCGGGAAAGACGCTGCGGTCAACCTTGATGTGCCCCTGCAGGACCCTGGTGAACGTTTCCTTGACATACTGGGGCACGGCGTGCTCCTCGTCCTCGCCAAAGACCATCGTGCGCGTGCAGTCCGTGGTGCCCTCGCGGTACTGGCCCCCGGAGTCCACCAGCAGCAAGGTCCCACGGCTCACGCTTCCGCACGTCTGAGGTGATGCGCGGTAGTGGATAATGGCGCCGTTGGGCCCCGCACCGGCGATGGTCGGGAAGCTGGGCTCGATGAAGTTCTCCAGCTCCGCCCGGAGCTTGCCGGTGAGCATCTCGTCCAGCTCGACCTCCGTCAGGGTCTTGCCCTCGTCAACTATTTGCTGCTCCAGCCACGACATGAAGCGAACAAGGGCGCAGCCGTCTCGCACGTGCACGTCTATCATGCCTTGCAGCTCCGCCTCGTTCTTCAGGGACTTGAGCAGCGTCACCGGATTCATGCCCTGAACACGCAACTCGCTCGGGACCAAGGCCGCTGTGGCGTAGTTCGTGCGCGCCGGATCGATCCAGATCTTGCTACCCTTCCCAGCCAGCTCCTCGATGAACGTGAAGTAGCTGTCGTAATCCCGAAGCTCGACCTCGTTCTTCTCCAGCTCCGCGCGGACGTCGTCGGGGACCTTCTCCGGATTGATGAAGAGAATGGCCTTCTCCATCGTGACCACCGCGTAGGAAACGGCCACCGGATTGAAGTCCACGTCGCTGCCGCGCAAGTTGCAGAGCCAGGCGACTTCGTCAAGCATTGCTACCGCCAAGGCGTCCGCTCCCTTTCCCGCCATTTCCTTGCGGACCTGACGTGCCGGTGCAGGCGCTGAGGTCCACGAGGTTGCATGTCATCCATGTGTGGTCCGTGGCGCAAGGCCTACCTCCTGAAGCTTCTCTGCCGTGCTCCGGCCTGCGTATTCAATTGGATGCAGGCGCACCGGCGTAGCTGGCACTGGTGGACGGGGCTTTGCCCTGTCCGTGTTCCACGCCGAGTCGACGGGATTCTTTCCGCGCGGCATCACGACGACCTCGTGGCCTTCGCGACCCTCGAGCTCCTTCCTGCCATGTGACCGCTGGTGAGGCTTGCGAGCGAGGCAACGGCAACTTCAGGGGTTGGCGCCTGTCGCCGTCTTACTTGAGACTCTCCGCAAAGTTCACGGAATGCACCAGTCCATCCACGCCGATCCGAAGCTTCTTGCCTTGCCCTTTCGTCTTGAGCCATTCGCTCATGCTTGGGACGCCTTTCTTGCCAGCCTTTTGGAAGACGTGTAGCACCACCGAAGTTACTTGACAGGACGTTTCCCAAAGGCCTCGAGGCTCGAGGCTCGAGGCTCAAGGCTCAAGGCTCAAGGTACTACGCCGCACCTTCATGAGAGTCCAATCCTGATCCAGCTGGGTTGCCGCCTGCTGGTGATATCTCCCATCCGTCCTGGTGGTACAGGACCGAAGATCGAGGTCAATGCTCTGCTTGGGCGGGGGAAGCGGTGGTCTGCGTTCTGTCGTGCAACTCGTCGCAACGTACCAGAGAAGGGCCTCGTCGCGCGTGATGACGACCACGCCTGCCGAGCCGGTAAAGCCACTGATGTATTCGCGACGCTCGTAGCAGGAAGGCGGGTACTCGCTGCGAGCAGCCACCAGAAGACGGATCAATACCATGACACACCTCTTTGGACCTGGCGTCCGTTATGCCGATGTCGCTCTCTGCTGGCGTACCTCAGGTGCGGATCGTCGGTCGGCACAATGAAGACGTCCAGCTTCTGCGCTTCCAGCTCCTTCCTCACGATCTCCAGCGCCTTCTCTTCCGCCTACGGTCCACACCAATCGCATGTTGAGCGTCTGCCCAGCAGTTCTTGAAGGGATTTGGACCGCGGATACCTCAGCTTGCGACGTCAAGCGGTCGAACTCCAGAGCTCCGAGGCCGCCGAGCACGGACAAGCCGAGACCTAGCGCGCCCCAAGAGCGAACTTCCGGTGCGCGACGCGCCAAGAACGTGCCAAAGGATCTAGGTCGCCAGATTCTGGTCAGTCGCTTTCTTTACGGCTGCTGAGAAGGAGCTTTTGGGCGGGAAATCTGAAGAATCCTACCGAATATGCGTGACAGGACGGACGCTACGCAGCGATGCGGTCGCCCTTCTCAGCACTCCGCTTCTTAGCATTTTGTCAAGCCTTGCTGCCAACGGAGATGCCACGAGGCGACGGCGTTTGCTCGCGAGGAGGCGCGTCAGAGAACAGATCAAGAGATCTTGTGAAAATTGAAAAAATATTTTTAAAAATGAAACTTCAATCTCATCCGATTTTTTATGGATAATCCGTAACCGCTAAAGAAAGTCTAGGAAATCTCCAAGCTCATCGGGAATGTAGAAGAGTTGCGTCGCGAAAATAGCAGATCTGAGATGCTGGCGAGCGTAGCACTGCTAAGCCGGATCCCCAACATCACCCACCTTCAGCCTTCTTTCGGTTCTAAAGATGAGCTGGATATACCCACTTCAAGAAGGAGCGAAGATGAACGTGAGTGGTGGGTGTGAGCCGGTAGCGGATCGGCACGAAGCAACAAGTGGCTGGGCCACAGCCAAAGCTGCCTGGTTCTACCGGCGGGCGGAGCGAGTTGCTTGCAGTACTAGGCAGCTACTATCCTGGAGACCCTGCCTCTCGTAGAGCTGTTCTTCGGCGGCGTGTCCGGCGGAATGGCGCGCTTGCCGCAGAACCTGTCGCTTTTCCCCCTGAAGCAGAGAGATGACCCCTCAAAGACCGGGCCGCATGGTGCGCTCTGCAGCTGGCATCTTGTCGCTCCCCACCCTCCGCCACCCTCTCTCGCCCTCTGAAGCTTCCTAGCTAGGCCCCCGTCAGCTGTATCACCATATATCCCTCCAGTAACTTTCTTAGTTCCAGCCGTTTCCAACCGCTTCTTCTCCGGTAAAGAACGTTTCCTTCCGACCTTCCAGCCAAGGGGATGAACCAACCAGGAATTCCCCGGAATTTCCAGAGTACGAAAAGGTGATCTGGTCCCAGATCTGACCCACCCACGGCATACAATGCTTCCGAGATCAGTTGATTTTGGCTTGCCTTGCTGCCATCCCACAGCACTTCAAGACGGGACCCCATCTTCGGCAGCAAATCAACCCAGAAATGGCAAATCGTCCGCTACCTTGCCTTATGACGTGCGACCAAGCTTTTTCGTAGGGGCGATTGGGACGAAGAGCACAGCCAATGACACGGCGGCAGCTCTCCGGGATCTCCACGTCATTCCAGGTGCAACTGATTTACCTTGGCGCCAAGTCGCTATAGAACGCAAGCGAACCCGTCGCTGATTCCCATGTTCCCGCTCACCGGTCAGCGCCGCTCGCAGCCGTGATTCGTCCGGGATCGCCCTTGCGGCGATCCCTCCAATCGCGTGCGCAGATCCTGGCATCTCCGAAAGCGCACACACAGCCGAAGTCTCTTTCGGTCGTCAAGCGGACGCCAGACAGCTGACGCCGCAGAGATCTCTCTCTTTCTACGCGACTGTGCGCGTCCTTGCACCGTCCAACCAACTGCGTCCGACATGCCTGGCAAAACTCGGCCTCTGTGTCCGTGATACGCGAGTGGCGCTGCGGGGTTCGGACTCCTTGTACCGCAGCTCGTCGGAGCTGGGGCCGCGAGGCACGCGGCCCCATTCGCGGAGACGGCGATGCGCTCTTGCGGACGCTTCGGGCGCGCACGAGTTCTGATTTTGGTACTCTTCTGGAGTGGCTTGCTTGGAGGGGCAGCGCAGTCGCAGTGCAGCGGCGGCGACGCTGCTTCTGCGTACTTCAGTGCCTGGGGGGACAGCGACGCTCGCGAGGGCGGCGACTTCCTCACCATCTTCAACGGAGGCCAGGACACCTTGACTCTGGACGACTGCTTCGTGGTGTTCGAGGAAAACGCCGGTCCCTTCTTATTCCTGTTCTTCGCGCTACAGCAGCTGGAGGTCCGCACACTGCTGCCGGGCGAATCTTTCCTCATCGTGTCGGACGACGCGTCCGAGGACTTCAGCGCCGCCTGGCCGGATCTGGTGACCGAGGCGCTGAGGACGAGTGCTGGCAATCGCGTGAGGCTGTTCTGCTCTGGCGAGCTGCTGGACCAGATCGGGGACAGCTCTACGCCAGAAGAAGGGTACCGGGTATGCGGCCGGGACGCCACCGCCGCAGGTCGGATCTTACTACGCACGTCGCCGACCGAGAGAGCTGGGAGTGGGAATGGCTGGGACAGCTCCACGGAGGAAGAAAGTTGCGAGTGGGAAGTCGTGCGATATCAACCGACCGACGACGCCAGTCTCGCGACGCCGGCCTTCACGCGCTTTGAGCCGGTGCAGACAGCATGGCAAGTGCCGTTCTTCAGTGCCATCGGTATCCTGGGCGACGGCTTGGGCTTCGTCACGCTGTTTAACGGCGGATGCGACGACCTGGACCTCGCGACCTTCTCGGTCTTTGTCCAGACCTCCAACGCCAGCGGGAGGCTCTTCCGCGAGAGAATCGAGCTGTCCGGGGTCTTGCGCTCTGGCCAGACGCACGTGGTCAGCAACACCAGGACCTTGGTGCCGGGCTTGGACCTCTGGGTTTCCGATGCGCAAGTCGCCTTTGCATCGGACATGTTTGTCCAGCTGCTGTCAGCTGCTCCAGAGGGCGCACAAGTGCTCGATCAGTTCGGGGAAGCTCCGCTGGAAGAAGCGGGCAACGCCGCAGGGTGGCGGGTGTGTGGCCGACGCCTCCCCATCGACGGCGCTTTGCTCACCAGGACGCCGTCGCCCTTCGGCGGCAACAAAGGTGATTGGAAAGCCTCCGCACACGAAGACAGCTGTGAGTGGAACATCGTTGGCACGTACGATGACTCCGTCGAGGCCGCGTCCGAGCTGCCGCAGACCTACAGGTATCGGCCAAGAGGCTCAGTCTTCGCGCTGCCGCCTACAGGGGCTCCAACTCCAAGGCCGTCCCTGTCTACGCCCAGACCTTCGCCACGGCCTTCTTTGACGCCAGCAGTGGAGGCCACAAACGCGCCGACGACGAAGGGCACGGTGGCGCCTTCGTATGGCACTGCGGAGCCTTCTACGGGGCCGTATCTTCCGCCGACGGCACCGCCGAGTGAAGAGACGGTTGACGACTTGTCCGGACCGCCGTCCACTTTACCGACGAGCCATCCGAGTCTAGGGCCCTCGCCGCGCCCGACCGTCCTGCCAACAGCCAGATCGTCTCCGCTGTCGTCGAGTCCGATTGCCGAGGCCACGAGAAGCCCGTCGACGCAGCCAAGTGGCCTTGGCTTCTTTGAGAGGCCAACTGCGCAGCCAGCAGAAATGCCGACGCCCAGAGCTTCGTCCCGGCCGACTCGAGCGCCCTCCGTGCGAAGCGACAGACCGAGCCCTTCGCCATCGGCACCAGGAAGCGGTAGACCCAGTCCGTTGCCGAGTCCTCCGCCTTCTGATGTTTGGAACGGCAGCGATACTCGAGCACCGTCTTTGTCGCCTTCGGTAAATCCGTCTTGGGAGCCTGTAAAGGATCCATCATCGACGCCGACAAGAGATCCATCTTGGACGCCGACAAGAGATCCGTCCATACGACAGAGCTTCACACCCTCGGGGAATCCGAGCATGGAGCCCATGGTGTCGTTCAGCGTGGAACCCTCGTCGGATCCTAGCGGGCGTCCGACCTTCAACATGACCGAGCTCCCCAGCGCGAAGCCGAGCCCGTCACCGACACTGAATCCAGTCTTCAGTCCGACGTTTCCGCCCACCCTCACCGCGACTGGCAGTCCAACGACTGAGAGCCCCAGCTCGGCGCCGTCTTCTAAGCCTGCGATCCAAGAGACAGCCGCCCCCACTGGAGGTCCATCGGATGGTCCGACAAATCTACCATCGTACTATCCGGCCTTCCTTCCCAGTGGCCAGCCGTCGACGCCGCCGACTAACGATCCGAGTCCAATGCCCAACTTGCGTCCAACGCTTCAGCCGAGCCTACTGCCGAGTAGAAGTTCCAGCAGCAATCCGTCTGGCAAGCCAACGACGCCGCCGTCCACAAGACCTAGTCCCGAGCGGACATCAACACCGTCTGGGGAGCCATCAATAGGTCTGACACTCCAGCCGTCTCATAAACCAAGCAGTGGACCGTCGTCGACACCGACGTCTCGATCTACGCTGGGGCCAACTACACAGGCTCCGAGCCAAGGTCCAACTTTCGGCCCGAGCCTGGCACCGTCGCCTCAGCCTTCAGATGGTCCAACAGGCCTACCCACCATGTTCCCGACGACTCGGCCGAGCTTGGCGCCGGCGGAGCCGCCGAGCATTCGACCTTCGGGTAGTCCTACGCATGCTCCCTCGGAGAAACCTAGTGTCATACCGTCTCCGAGACCATCAGCGAGGCCATCTCCGAGACCGAGTCAGGGACCGTCGCCGGCACCAAGCCTGGCGCCAGCGGACGCACCGAGCTCTCAGCCGTCGCATGCTCCTACGAGAACTCCGTCCGAGAAGCCCAGTCCGCCGCCATCTCCTATCCCTTCGAATCGACCAAGTGACAGGCCGACGCCGGCACCTTCAGTTGCACCGACCCCTACGCCAACCAGCAGGCCAAGCGCACGTCCAAGCGCGTTGACTCGAAGGCCGACGCAGCGGCCTTCGAACGAACCGACAAAGGGCCCGACCGAAGTGCCAAGCGCGTTGCCGACAACTCAGCCGAGCTTGGCGCCGGCGGAGCCGCCGAGCCTCAAGCCATCAACTGGTCCGACTGCAGAACCTTCCGAGCGGCCAACTCTGAGGCCAAGCTGGAGGCCATCGCTGAGACCATCTCCTATGCCAAGTCCGAGGCCAAGCTTGAGGCCATCGCTGAGACCATCTCCTACGCCAAGTCGAGGACCGACAACGAAGCCGAGTTTGGCGCCGACAACGAAGCCGAGCTTGGCGCCGACAACGAAGCCGAGCTTGGCGCCGACATCGAAGCCGAGCCTGGCGCCGACAACGAGGCCGAGCTTGGCGCCAGCAGAGTCACCGAGCTTGGCGCCATCGGATAGTATCACCAACGCACCTTCGAGGAAACCCACCTCAATACCCTCGCCGAGGCCGTCTGGCAAACCCAGTGAAGCGCCGGCGCCACAGCCTTCTTCAAGACCAAGCTCAGGGCCCACCGTCGCACCGAGTCCCAAACCAAGTATGTCGAGTCTCCAACCGACAGTAAGACCGACGACAAGACCGTCGGCAAGGCCAACGGAGGGCCCAAGCGGCAAGCCCAATCCGTTCCCCACGATACAGCCAACTTTGGTGCCTGTGGGCGACCCGAGCTCTCAGCCTTCGGATGGTGCAACACCAGCGCCTTCAGAAAAGCCAAGTTCTGAGCCGACGCCCGGGCCGTCGACAAGACCGACGGGGGCGCCAGCGCCGCAACCCTCACCTGCCCCGACTCCTGCTCCAACGAAGCTGCCGAGCGCAAGTCCGAGTGTGCTGACCCCGCAACCGAGTGCGACGCCTTCGGATCGACCGACAACGGGTCCCACCAAAACACCGAGTCCTAATCCGACGTCTCAGCCGAGCTTGGCGCCGGCGGAGCCGCCTAGCCTTCGACCTTCAGGTAGTCCTACCAAGGCGCCTTCGGAGCAACCCAGCCTGAGGCCATCGCCGAACCCCTCGACTGGACCAAGTGAAACCCCGACGCCGCGGCCTTCAACTGGCCCGACCTTTGCGCCGACAATTTCACCAAGTCCGAGTCCAACGCCGGTGACAAGGTCACCCAGCGACGCGCCATCGGAGCCGCCGACCAAGGACCCAACACAGGCACCGAACGCGTCTCCGACGTCTAAGCCGAGCTTGGCGCCGACGGAGCCGCCTAGCCTTCGACCTTCAGGTAGTCCTACCAAGGCGCCTTCGGAGCATCCCAGCCTGAGGCCATCGCCGAACCCCTCCACTGGACCAAGTGAAACCCCGACGCCACGGCCTTCAACTGGACCGACCTTTGCGCCTACAATTTCACCAAGCCCGAGTCCAACGCCGGTGACAAGGTCACCCAGCGACGCGCCATCGAAGCCGCCGACAAAGGACCCAACACAGACACCGAACGCGTTTCCGACGTCTCAGCCGAGCTTGGCGCCGGCTGGGCCACCGAGCGTCCGACCGTCGGCAGGGCCTACGCATGCGCCGTCTGGTAGGCCGAGTACGAGACCTTCGCCAACGCCATCTGCGGGACCCACTCGGACGCCAACGCCAGTACCTTCAGCTGGACCGAGCCCTGGATCGAGCGCGTCGCCAAGCGTGAGCGCAACCTTGAGACCAAGCCAGGTGCAGACGGAGGCGCCCAGCGACGTTGTTAGTCTATCTCCCACGGGCGCTTTGACGGCGAACCCCAGCATAGATCCAACATCCAGACCAGATGAGCCGCCCACATCAATGCCAAGCCCCGTTACGTTTGATACGCCCGGGCCCCCGTCAACTTCACCAAGTCGTGCGTCGACGATTCAACCGACTGCGGACCGGTCGGATCCAAGCGACGCGCCATCGTCTGTTCAGCCATCGGTGGGACCTTCGAAAGGTCCCACCTCAGGGCCGCTGGCGACCTCTAGTCCATCCGTCGGCTCCACTCTTGGTCCCACTACGATGATGCCGACGACAAGTCCATCGGCACGGAGCCCGACGCTAGCTCCGACCCCGAGTCTGACGTCAACTCCGACACCGAATCCGACGGCCGCTCCGGAACCGAGCCCGACGTCAACGCCGAGCGACCAACCGACGTTGGGGATTCCACCGACGGGGTCCATCGCGCCATCGCCATGGCCATCGCCATCGCCGACGCCCAGTCCGGTCACCGAGGCGCCCATCAGCTCGCAAGGCCCGCGCGTGGTGGCATCGCTGGAGGCCGGCGACTTCTCCGGCGACGGCTCGGAGATCTTGGTGTCCTTCAGTGACGCCACCGATCGCGGCGCCATCGAGGAAGATGTCTTTGCTTGTAGCGAAGTGTTCGAGGGCGACAACATATCGCCCAACGATCGCTGCACATGGCTCACCCCCAGCATCGTGCGCTACTTGCCAACCACGCTGGTACCCGGCGACCGCATCTCCGTAAGATCCGGCCGGCTGCAAAGCGCGGGCGGCGCCGGGGTGGACGTGGAAGTGCAGAGACAGAGTCGTATGGACGGTGCCTCCTCAAGAAACGTCGTGGGCGAAGTGGTGTTGGCGCCGCCGTCAGAACCTTCGCCGCCTGGCTTGGTGCTGGAGTATGACGACGTGGTGAGCCAATGCGACGCCACCGCCGTCATCGATATCTCCCAGAGCTTCAACACTGGCGGCCGACCGCTGGCGTCGGTGACTTGGGATTTGGCATCGTTGACCTCGACTCCAGCAACGAAGTTGCGCGAGGCGCTCGCGACGGCGTCCGCGACCAGCGCCACCCTTGTGACCTTCGATACCCAGGAGCTGCAGGCCAACGAGACGTATTTGGTGCTCGTCGAAGCAGTCAACTTCGTGGGCGGCTCCGCCACGTCCAGCGCCGAATTCCGCGTCCAGGACCAAGGTCGGCCCAAGGTCGCGATTCGTGGGCCGAAAGACCTTCGCATCTCGCCAGCGACGCCTCTGGTGCTGCGTGCGCAAGAGGGACGCGGATGCACCGCAGACGCCGGAGACGTCGTGAGTGGCGGCTGGGTGGAGAGCAGCGGACGCTTAAGCGCCGCGGACCTGAGTGCGTTGGACGAATCCGACCGACCCAACACGCTCCGCATTTCCCCCTATCGTCTCAACGCTTCCAGTCAGTACACCTTTACCTACACGTCGCGTGGCGCGTCAGAGACGTCGGCCTCGGTTGATGTGCTGGTAGAGGACGCGGACTTGGTACTTGATATGGTGGCCTGCAACGCCACCGCACCATCAGGAGGTTCTCACACAATTAGCGCCGACTTCTCCTTCGACGGGCGGCTGGGGTCGGAGGTGTTGGCGGAGGCCGCCGGAATGAACTTCACCTACGTCCTGAGCGCCAATGGCTCAGACAGCTGCCAAGCGCTGGACGAGGAAGTGGTTGAAGGCTTTCAAGCGACCATCGACACCACCTCGTACGAAAACTGCACCGTGTTCGTCAGCGTCACTGCGACAAGCGGGGAACGCACGGCGGAGGCCCTTTGCGTCGTGGGGGTGCCAGTGGAGCCCGTGCCGCGGATCGACGCGTATCGAGACACCATCGGGAGAACCAACCCTGACGAGCGTCTCGTGGTTCGCGGTCGCATCTTGCAAAGCGCGTTGGGCAGTATCTCGGCCAGATGGCGTCTAAGTGGCCTCCTCTCGGGCGGCGCCAGCCTGGAGCAGGTGACTCGCACGCCGCTTCAAACGACCATCCCGGCGTTAGACGCCAACGCCAACGCCAACGGTGTCGACGGCGTCGATGCGAGAAGCTTCGACCTGGTGTTGGCGCCAGGAAGTCTGGTACCGCGAAGGCCGTATGTGATTCAGCTCGAGGCGGCGTTTGACGACAACCCCGACTTCAGCAGCGGTACTGCCGTCGTGAGCCTCGAGGTGGCGGTAAACGTTCCGCCTCGAGACGGTACCTTGAGTGTGGCGCCGGCGTCGGGCTTCACCTTGCAAACAGCGTTTCGTCTTGCGACTGCCGGTTGGGTTGACGACGCCGTCGATTTGCCCCTGGCCTTCGCCTTCTTCGCGAGGAACAATCCCCTGAACGTGGCGTTCTACGGCGACGCCGTTCTTGACGGTGCGTTGTTGCCGCCGGGGAGAGCCGTCAATGACTTCGCCGTTCGCTGTGTCGTGGTCGCCACCGATCAGCTGGGCGCGGCTGCCAACGCGGAAGCGGTGCCCACTGTAGAGTCGCTTCCTGGAGGGAATGCAGCCGATGTGGAGGAGGTGGTGCGGCAGCTGGCGGCGCAGGAGGCTGAAGACCTGACGGCAACCTTTCAGCTGCTGACGATCGCGGCGGAGGTCGCACTGCAGACAGCGGATCCGAGCGATACCACGGACATCCAGTTTCGCGCCCTGGAGCTACTGGTCGAGGCCAGCGCGTTGCTTGGAGCATCGCGCGAGAGCTTCGAAGCGGAGGTACGAGTCGAAGGCTACAGCTGAAAGGCCGAGAGAACCAGATAAACCAGATGCTTGATGCTTGATGCTTGATGCTTGATGCTTGATGCTTGATGCTTGATGCTTGATGATGATGGACCGGCACGATTGGCATCAAGAGAAGTGAAGCCTAACGACCATGTGTCTACGCAGGCCCTGACCCTACAAAACATCCTTGCGGCGAGCAGCACTACGGATGGCACACCCAGCGACGCCTCTCTGTTCATGAACGAGGCCGTGCAGCTGCTCGGCTTGGGAGCCGCGGATGACTTGGTGGCTCGCTTGCAGGGTCGATCGAACCGCACCACCGTCCAGGTGGATCTTTTGGCGTCCACGGAGACCGCCATCATGTCTTCGCTCAGTCTGCTGCTGCAGAGCACTCTTCGCAATGACGCAGCGGACTCGAGGGAAGTGCAGCGCCTGGTGTCGACATTGCAACGAATCCGTGGAAACTCTCTCGTCGCTGGGGAGGCGGCAAGGCGCGTGGCCACCGCGGAGATCTCGACGCTGACGGCGATCGATCGCCTCTTCGACGACGACACCAACAGGAGCATCAGTTTGGACGGCGAGGTGCTGCTGAGCCCAGCGGCTCTCGCGAGCATCGATGGGCCGAGCGGAGGCGACTTCTTGTTAGCTAGCGCCGAGTACAGCTCGTCGCTATCCGTCTTTAGCGACGCCAGCGTGGTGAGTTCCTGCGTCGGACGCATTCCAGCAAAGTCTGTATCTAGACCGGGCGACGAAGGAGTGTCTGTTGACCGCGGATAACGAATCGCCTTTCCTGCAGACGCCGTATCAGCTGCCCACCATGGATGTAACGGCCAATTACTCGGCGTCGCGAACGCGGCGCGTGTCCATCTCGGCGGGCCTGGACTTCAGCGTGGGTGCGTTTGACGCTGCGATGACCACGCAGCATGAGCTGCTGGAGGAGCTGTCCAGCGTCGACGTCTCTCGCGACTCGTCCTTCGTCTTCTTGTGTGACGGGGACGCCGCACAGGTGTTTCTCCACGAGTGCCCGAGCGGTCAAGTCATTCGTTTCGAGTGCCAAGTGGGGAATCCCACCGTCACCAACGGAGAGTGTGAGGAGCAGCGCTTCTCCTGCGTGGCCTACGACCCAGGTCTGGGCCGGTATGTGGAGAGAGCTGGCTGCGTCGCCGTGGTGACGCAGAGCTCCAACCCATTTGACGAGCCTCGTGTCGACTGCGTCTGCTCTTCGGCGTCCGACGGCGGAGGCCGCAGGACTCGGCGCCTTACGACGCAGAATCCCCAGGCCGCCGCTCGCAATGACGGCACGGACTTCGCAGACGACGATGGCGTCCAGACGACCGACATCGACACTGCGTCGCTCTTCAGCACCTGGGGCACCACCTTCCTGGCCACCACCACGGTGCAGAACGCCACGGTGTCCACGGACGCCGCGATCCCTCTGGCCACCATGGCCGCCCTGCTGGCGCTGCTGTCTTTCCTGGCCGTTGTTGGCGCTCGCAAGGACGCGCGGGAGCGCGAGCAGGCGTGGATGGGCGCCAGAGATGTGGCGTTTGAGTCGCGTTTTGAGCCGGAGGAGCAGAGCGCTAACCCGAACCTCTGGTACGGTCTGTTGCTCTTCCAGCCTGACGCCCTCGCTGCGCACGAGGAGATGCCTCTGGCGCAGTGGCTGTGGCAGGAGATCCAGGCGCATCACGAGTACGTCCAGGCGTTCTCGCTGCTGCCCGGCAATCCCTCTCGACTGGTGCGCGTGGTGAAGTTGACCGCCTTGCTGCTGACGCTCATGATGCTGGACGCGTCGTTCTTCGTGGTGCTGTTCAGCGACGCCGACGACGACTTCTGCGCAGAGCGCAACTTCACCAGCGAAGAAGAGTGCGAAGACGCGCGGCATCCGCTCAACGCCGACGCCTCCCGATGTCACTTCGACGCGCAGACGCGCCAGTGCGACGTAGTGGAGGCGCAAGTCACCGTGCGCAACGTGGTGCTGGTGTCGCTGCTGGTCGTGGCGCTGGCCAAGCCCATCGAGAAGCTGCTGCTGCTGCTGGTGCACACCTACCTAGTCCGAGACCTGCGAGAGACCGCCAGCGACAGATACGCCGAGCGCCAGCAGCAACAAGAGGAGCGCCAGCGCCGCCGCGTGCAGGAGCTGTACGAGCTGGAGCTGGAGCGCCTGGAAGACGCGCCGCAGCTGCGTCAGCGCCGCTGGCGCTGCGTCTCCGTCCACTCCTTCTGGGCCTTTCCGTTGCGCCAGCAGCTGCACCACAGCGCCGCAGAGGCGGTGGACCTCGAGTTCCGCCTGCGCGAGGAAGAAACCCAGCTGAGGAACCTTACATCCCGCGCCAGCGACACCGACGCGCTGGCGCTCCAGAAGCGCCGGGTGGCGCTGGTGAAAGTGGGCATTCGCGACAATTTGGCGCGCGTGGGCCGAATGTTTTTCAAACGCTACACGCGCTTGACGCGACACACGCTGCTGCCGCGACACCAGAAGCTGGGCGCCGCGCTGCTGTTGGGCCTGTACATGCTCTTCTGCGTGTATTGGATAGGCGCGTTCGCCTTCCGGTACAGCCGGGCGCTGGCCACGCTGTGGTTGGTGGCCTTCCTGGCGGCGCTGGCGCAGGACGTGCTGTTGTACATCCCCATGAGCATCGTGCTGCAGCAGCTCTTGTTACCGTCGCTGATCCGCAATCGCGTTATGCTGCAGCAGCTGGAGAAGCAGCGCGCCACGAGTACCTTGGCCATTTTGGCGCGCCACAACCCAGATCTGCTGGAATTGGTACCCGGTCTCGACGACTTGGTGCCCTTCGTTAAAGCGCTGTGGTGGGATGAGCGACGCCGCCCGCACAGTCCTCTCAAGCGAGCGCAGCAGCGTCTCTCGGAGGAACTGCGCCGCAAACCTCTGCACCAGCTCGTGCTCCCGGCGCCATTGGAGTCGCGGATCGGCGACACGTCCGGCTCAAGTCCCTGGGAGAGCGCGCGGCTCCTGAGTCGCGACGCCTCGCTGCGCTCGGCGCTGTCCCCATCCAGCAGGGGGACGCCCAACGCACGAGCGGGCGCAAAGGCCACGCGGGCGGAGGCCATGGAGGCTCTCGCCGCGCCGAGGTCGCGCCGGAGCTCCCGCGCGCAGACGGCTCCCAGGCCGGACGAGAAGGACGACACCGACTTTCCCGCCCAGCAGCTTTTCAAACCGGAGCCGGGCGACCTGGCCTCCGACGACGATGGTGGCGCCGACGCCGATGGTGACGCCGACGCCGATGGCGACGCTGACGCTGATGTTGAGTGGCTGATGCCCAGTGGCATGTCGGCCTACGACAAGTTTGAGCGGCGCTCCGACGCCAGCGTGGAAGCGGGGCGCTCGCTGGGGCGCGCGAGCTACACATTGCCTTTTGCCATGGCGGCGCAAGCGGAGCACGGCACGCCGTCGTATCGTCGGCCCCGGCCCATCGCTCGCGAGCTCATCGTTGTTGGCGACGCTTACGACACTCTCGTGGACTTCGGTGTCGCCGGCAAAGTGCTGTTGGCGCTTTTCTACGTGGTGTTCGCAGTGCTGCTGCTGTTGCCGGAGGAGCTGCAGGTGTTGATTGTGGAGCAGATCATGCCTTGGTCCTGTGGCCTCTTCGTCCTCTATGTGGACCTGAATATCGAGTCGGACATCGGAGAGCTCGTGGTGGAAGTGCTGGTCATTCTGCTGGTGTTGGCGCTAGTCCTGGGCTTCATCGGCTTCCTGGAGAAGCGCGCAGCGCGCACGGTGGAGCGCATCCGAGCCGGGTTGTAGCTGCATTTCAACGCAGGCTCCAGCGAGGTGCGAAGGTGGATGGTCTCGGGGCTTCGGCCCTTGTCGACGACAACTAGCGCTCGACCAAAAATGGATGGAATGCTTGTTGCCTTGTCTCTGCTTGCATTGGCTTAGCTTGTCTTGGGACTCGCTGGACTTGAAGGCTGCGCCGACGTGCATCTTTCATCCGCTTGGGTTGCCCTTCTCGCCGTATTTTATTTTTATTACTGGAGTTTGTAAAAACAAATTGACTTTATAAATTGACTGCGAATGATGTTAGCCTGATGTTTGGCCTATACTCTGAGTAACCTGTAAAATAATAATAAATATACATTAGTAAAACAGTATATATTATAAATACTATACAACAAAATATTATCATCCAATTACTTTGCGCCAAGGAACGGTGACAGGAAGTTTCATTGTCCTTAAAATTTATCATTATGATATATATTAAAAATATTTTAAAATGTATATTCTGAAATCCACAGAACATCAGGAAGAACTCGGTGGGTTTCGCTGCGCGACGCCACGAAGTTTCACACCGCCTTGCGCGAGTTTTGAACGCGCACTATGGAGCTGGGAGACATACTGGGCGGCTACGGCGGCTTCCGCATGAATGGCCACTTGGGCATGGGTACGTCCGCTCTCCACCTCTCGTTCTCTGCCTTCCGCTGCCGGAGCCGCACGACGTTTCGGCGTAAGATACCTGAAAGACTGCCGTCCTTACCTTGCGGTCTCCACTGTATCACCGTAGGGAACCCGAACGCCGAGTTTCGTGAGCAGTACCACTGCTTTAGTATGGCGGTGATTGGCAGAAGTCACCTGGAGCAGGGAGATAAGATGCTGCTGCCGCCGTCGGCCCTGGACACTCTCGCCAGACTGAACGTGGAGTGGCCCATGCTGTTCAACGTGACCAACGAGGCCAGCGGAAAGAGCACGCACTGCGGAGTGCTGGAGTTCAGCGCCGAAGAAGGTAGCCTGGCCGAAGACCGCCTGTGCGCCCGCAAGTCTGACGCCGTAACGCCGCGTCTCGCGGCCCCTTCAGGCAAATGCCACCTGCCGTACTGGGTCATGCAGAATCTGCTCGCCTCGGAGGGCTCGCTGATCAGCATCAGGAACGTGAGCCTGCCGAAGGCCACCTTCGTCAAGTTCCAGCCGCAGCATGTGGACTTCTTGGACATCTCCGACCCGAGGGCAGTGCTGGAGTACACCCTGCGGAGCTACTCGTGCCTGACTCTGGGTGACCACATCTGCGTACCCTACAACGACAAGAATTACTACTTGGAGGTCAAGGAGCTGCAGCCGGCAGAGGCCGCCTCCATCATAGAGACCGACTGCAACGTCGACTTCGAAGCCCCCGTGGGATACCAGGAGCCAGCCTCGCAGAACGGGAACGGCTCGTCAGGCATGGGCGCGGCTGGCCTACCGATCCCGGCGCCACAGGTAAGAAAAGGAACTCTGCTTGTGTGTTGCTGCGTTGCTCTCGTTGGAGGGGCGGGAAAGGAGGGAGGGAGGAGGGAGGGAGGAGGAGGGAGGAGGATTCAATGGAGACAGCCGCCAAGACGAGCCGTGGTTGCAGCTGAGCATTCTTTTTCCGTCCCGTCATTCCACAGACCGCCCGTGCTGCCCCTCCGGAAGCGGAGGAGGAGAAGCCTGATTTTGAAGCCTTCGAGGGCTCTGGCCAGCGCCTAGATGGAAAGCCGAGCCCAGTGAAGCCCAGCGCGAAGCACGATGGCGACCAGAAAGATGAAGCAAAGGGGGCTCCGGCGCCAGCACCTGCGCCAAGTGGACAGAGCGGTGGCAGCGCAGCTGTCGCTCCGCGGAAACCGAGATACATGGGGCGAGGCAGAGGGGGCGGCGCGTCGAAATGGGCGTCCAGGAAGCCGACGACGCAGGCGTTCGCTGGCCAAGGCCGCACACTGAAATGAAATCTTTGAGATTCCTGCGCTGTTGCCAGCACCGCCTCAATACCCGGCTTCACGCACCAGGGCTTCGTAGCTCGCGAGCTCTTCGCTTTGCTTTCGCTCGAAAGCACCCCTCGATGCCTTCGATGGCTTATCTGTCAGCTTCAAGTCGATTTGCATACTTGCAGCTATCCTCTGGCGTGCGCTCCTGGCCTCGTTCATCTCCCCATCCCACTGGGTGCAGCTGAGGGCGTCCATGACAACAGTCAGCGCTTCTTGCGACAGACGCTTGCTGGTGGCCTTGGCGGAGCCGTTGCCATTCCCTGGCGATTCCGGGTCAGCATTCCCCGCGTCAGGCCGCTCCTCCTGGGGTCTTCGGTCATCCTCGTCCTCTTGCTGCTCCGCATGCAAGTCCACGAAAGTAGCGTCGTCCACGAGAAGCTTGTGGTACAGCTCCTCAGCAGCATGCTTTCTCACAAGAGGGTACCGATGACCCATGAGCCTTGCGCACGAGGGGAAAGATGTCGTCAGCTCGAGGGAAAAGACGCACAAAACAAGGACGGCGGAAGCTTACTTGAGAACCAGCTTGGCCGCTTCCTTGCGCGTTGGATTCTGGAACGCCATCGCTCCGATGAGCAGGGAGGCCGTCGTGTTCAGCAGAGATACGTTCTTGTGGTTGCCTCCCTGCTGAAGCTCCGCCTGGACAGCGGCGAGGAGTCTCTCTGGAAACGTCCTCGCCCCCGCTTGGGCGCCTTTGAGCTTCCCAAGCTCGATCAGATACTCGTGCTTGAAAAGCAGGTCGATCGTCTTGAACAAGGGGAGGACTACGCGGAGATTGCCAACGTTGGCACCGAGAATCTCCAAGAGCGCATCGCCTATTAGACGCGGAACCTGACGATTTCGCGAAGAGCGCAGGGCTTTGTGCAGCTCCAGAAGAGCTCCCGCGGCAGCCTTTGAAATACCCTCGCTTATGCAACCAACGCTGATGATCATCCCCTCCAGGACGCAGTGCGTGTACTCCGAAAGCGACATGATCTTCACAAGCATCGGAAAGGTCAAGGCCGCGTTCGACCACGCCTCCGCGCCGGGTGCTGCGCTCCTCAGAGCTGCCACGATCTGCCGTCGGCGTGGGATCTGACGAACGCCCCGTCGATAGTCCGAGCTTAGAAGATCCATGAGAAGCGACCCTGCGCACTGCCGGACGGAATCAAGCTTCTCGCCGAATTGCTTTAGGACGCTGCGGAGCAGACGCTTCACGAGGCCCTCTTCAAAGCTGGGAAGGGAGCTTGGGACGGCGCGCGGCCCACGCCCAGGGAAAGCTAAGGGCTCCCGGCTCTGGAAGGCCTCCAGGACTCTCTTTCCGGCCTCGTCCGTTAGAAGCGCTTTCCTGTCCTCTGATGACGGCACGACGAAGCACGACATGTTCTGCTCAATCGACGACGGTATCCTGAGGTCCGGCACAGGCATCAGGGCCTGCCCTCCGAAGTACGTGTAGCCGAAGGTCCCTTCGGGAAAGTCGACATCCGCTACGGTCCCGTACGTACGGAGTCCCACGATGGTTCCGCGACCGAAGCCAGTATCCACTTGGATTCCGATCACATCGCGGTCGCGGGGATCTTCATCATCTTCCCTTGTCTGGTGGACCTTGTGTGCAGCAGGCCGACCGCCCGCGGCCGCTTTCATCTTCTCAAGAACGTTCCTAGCCTTTCCTCCGTCCAAGAAGTGAGGCACTTTCTCCGACTTGCTCTGGACCAGTCGCACCAGGTCAGCATATGCCCGAAGAGCGGCCTTCCTGCTCCAGGAGCCCACGTCTCCGCGTTTGTCCATCGCGTAGTCCTCCAGAGCGTCCTGATACACCTTCTCTACCTGTTCAACGAGTTCAACATCTACGCTCGCGCTGCAGTACCTGCCTACCAAGGAGTGCAATGACGCGACCGCCAGCATTCTCGTCTCAGCGTCTTCCTCCTGAGCGCTTGACGACTTCCCCGCCGAGGCGAGGGCGGCGATGACCTCCTGGAATATCGCTTTCGTGGGAAGCAGCTTCCGTGGCAGCGCTCCAAGTGCCCTCACCGCTCCTCTTGAGGCCGCGGCGTTGGCGGCGGTCGAGAGCATCTTCACGAAGCCCAAGGTGGTGCGCTGCAGAAGTCGCTCCGACGGAGTCGACGACACCGGGAAGTACGCAACCAGATGAGTCTTCAGAGCGGACGCCGCTGTCTGCTGCACGTCTTCCAAGGGATGCCGCAGCGACTCCTCCAGCAGCTGTAGGTACTTGATCTGCTGCTTCATCGAGAGCGGCAGTCGCAGCTCGCCCACGGTCTCAATCAGCTGGTTCACGCCGCAGCGGATGAGCTCTCCGCCCCGGCCCCGGAAGAGGCGATTCTTGTCGAAGACGATGGGGAGCATCTTCACGGACTCGAAGGAGCTTCCCAGGATCGCACCCGGGTTCGACCCCATCGCTCTGAGTATCTCGCAGAGGCTCAGCACCGATCCATCTCTGAGGTTCAGGTCGACGCTCTCCGCCTTCTCGCACAGCGTGGGGATGTGCGAGCTCAGAAACGCGTGCCTTTCCCGCAGTGCCAGCACGCCAAGGGCCTTGGCCGCCAGCTTCCGGATCTCCGCGTCCCAATGGTCGATCTTCCGTTCGAGCAGGTGCGCAATCATCGCCTGCCGGTATTCGGGAAACTGAGCTACGAAGTCGGTGATCGAGGTGTAGCAGTTGGAGATGCTGCCCACGTTGAAGAAGTCCACGGAGGTGAGTATGGCGATGCCGTGGGGGAAGTTCTGCGCCCCTTGGCGGCCAACATTCTCCTGAAACGCTGCGGACGCCGCCCGCCGACAGTTGATCTCCCGGTCGTAGAGAGCGGCGGCTACCATCCTGGCGCGAAGCTGAGGCATGAAGGGCCTGAGTATCATCTTGTCATACGCACGTGCGAACGCCCAGAAGACGTAGAAGCTTGCATCTCGGACGTGGGCGCCAACCCCGGCCTTTCCCTTTCGAACGTCGTAGAAGAACGCCTTCTCGAGCAGGGGCACGATATCCGGCAGCCGCTCCGGCAGCAGCAGACCTCGCCGCGCGAGCTCCGCGATGCAGAGGAGCGCACCGTGCCAGGCGTTGCTCCCTTCCGCGTCGCTGATAAGGTCCAAGACGGCGCTGAGTACGTCGTCCCCGAAGGACCGCGGGATCCTCTCGGCAATTCGCCCAATCCCTTTGGCGGCCGACCACCTGACCGCGGTGTCCTTGTCGCGAAGGCCCACGAGCAGCTTCTCTATTACCTCGTCGACCGCCTCTGGCACGTGAAAGTCGGTGGCTTCGGTGCCCTCTTCGGGAGCAGGGTCATCCGTCGGCTGCTCCGCGCCGGTGGCCGCCTGGTCCAAGAGAATCCGCTTGCCCCGGCTGTACCTCCAGTCGATCACGCGCGGGGGCAGGTACACGAGGGCGATGCGCTGCAGGACCTTCATCACGAGCTTGCGGATGAGGATGTTGTCGCGCGGCCGATCCTCCTCGGTGTCGAAGAAGAGCTCTGCAACTGCCAGGGTCGGCTGGAACACCACGTCGACGAGCTGCAGCAGCTTCTCGCGGTGGCCCTTCTTCATGGTGAGCGCCAGCGTTTGCAGCAGGCCGATGAAGGTGAACTCGGTTGCCTCCGAGTAGCTCGTGAGCTCCTGCTTTGCGTAGACCGCGAAGGCTGCGAGAATGTCCGAGTCCATGTCCGGCCTCTTGAGCAGCCCCGCCAAGCACATGGCGGCGGTGTCTCGGCTTGGGCCGCTCTCGCCCAGGCTGCACTTGCAAATGCGGATCAGCTCCCGCACCAGATAGTTGTTGCCGGAGCTGTCGATGCTGCTGATGTCAAAGGGAACCAGGCTCAGCATGCTGAGCCACAGGAGCGCTCCAAATCTCGTCTCCCATCGGGCCGAGTCCGAGGGGTCGCAGCTCTGCAGCAGGAACACCACCGGTTCAAAGGCCGAGGCCGCCTTGGGAAAGAAGTTGATAATCTTCTTACGGCCGCGAACGCTGCAGAAGATGTACAGGCTGGAGAAGAGGACGTGGATATGCTCATCCCGAATGGCGGGGAAACCCTGCGCAGCACCAGAGCCGCAGTTTAAACCTTTGCGACGCAGCACCGCAACGGCTCTCGGCGCGAAGCTCACCTGGGAGTCGCCTGGCTTGCGGTCGCGGAACTCCGCCTGAATCTTGTCTTGCAATTTCAGCAGCGGAATCGCCAGGAGGGTCTCCAGCGAGGCGTCCAGGACGGAGGGACACTCTTGGTACTTGCCGAGGATCTTGCGCAGCTGCTCCAAGTCCCGAGTCCGAGCGTCTTCCGCACCGCTGTCCTCAGCCAAGCGTAGCAGGAGCGTCTGGACGTCGCTGAAGTGCTCGAACAACGTCGGCGTGTGAGATGCCATGCTTGGCGCCTTGCTCTTCCCCTTTTTTCGATGCGAAATCCCCGGATTTTTGAGATGGGAAGGAGGCTTTTTTCGCGCCATCCGGGGTTGACAGTTGCAGAAACAGTGGAGGTAACAGTTATAACAGTTCGAAGAAGAGGTTTGCGGTGGCGCGCGCGAGATCAATTCAGACCAGCGGGCGTAGGGTCCAGCTGGATTGAGCGATTGAACTTCAATGGTCGGATTTGTGAAACGGCCGCTCCGGATTCCTCCTCCGTCCGTCTTCAAGATCGCCATCGCCAGTCCAGACCTGCCAAACAACGACCGAATAAGGAGATCTGTCGTTATGCAGGCTGACTGCGCACGGCCTTCTCCGGCAGCGACCAATCCTGCCGCGCCGCAAGGGCAGCACTCCATCTTGAGGTTGGATCCTTCACCATCGCCATCCCACTCCAATTCCGTTACCCGAAAATCAGTCAAAAGAAACTTTTTTGTATATAATTCAATATTTGTAAATGCATTTTATAAAAATTGCGCAACGTTCTTTGGCAGAGTGGCCCGAGGCGAGAACGCCCAACTTCATGTAGCCGCCGCTGACCCACAGGCGACAGCTCCCCCGCGGTGCTTCGTTCCAGTCTCGATTTCCTGCTCTCCTCTGCACAGGTATGTGGCGTGCCAGCGCCCCTCGCGTGCCAGTGCGAAATGCGCTGCTTGGGCCGCGGCAGCGTCGCTGACTCAGACGCCCAAAGCAAGCCGGAAGTTACAGTTTAGCCGTCCCGATCTTTCTCATCGCACTTCGACTTGGCCCGCAGAACCTGCACCCAAAAGATGATCCGCGGAATTACGACGTTTTGCTGCCTCGCCGCGGCTGCGGCCCTCGTGTCTCGGCCGCGCGCCCTGCCCAGCGCGCGCGGCGTGAGCCTGCGCGCGGCGCAGCGGGAGGTGAGAAGCCTTCTCTCGAAGCAGCCGTGCTTTGGGAGCTCCACGCGACCTCACGGGCCGCGCTTCCTCTTCCTTCCTCTGCAGATCATGACCGCCAAGTACTCGGTCGCTGTCATCGGAGGCGGCCCTGCCGGCGCCTGCGCGGCGGAGGTGGGGAACGGAATCTTGCCAGGAGTTGAAGTATCGGAGAAGGCTAAATGCGCCTCGTGTAGATTTGCGCGGAGGAGAAGGGAATCGACACGTTCATCTTCGAGCGTAAGATGGACAACGCGAAGCCCTGCGGAGGTGCCATCCCGCTCTGCATGGTCGACGAGTTCGATCTGCCGTCCGACATCATCGACCGCAAGGTCCGTGGTATCTTTTCGCGCTGCCGCGCCCTGACGAAGACGAGGCTCACGTTGAGCTTCGCCGATTCTTTAGGTCCGCCGCATGAAAATGATCTCCCCGACCAACCGGGAGGTGGACATCGGCCAGACGCTTAAGCCGCACGAGTACATCGGCATGACTCGCCGTGAGATCCTCGACGGATACCTCCGTGACCGCGCGATCGAGAAGGGAGCCACCGCCGTGAACGCGCTCGTGACCAACATCAAGACCCCGGAAGAGACCGGTACGTACGCTCCGCTGCGCGCATCTACGAAAGCAGCTCCGCCCTCGGCGAGGCAGTGGCTCACGGTGCCGCACGCGTCCGTCCCCAGGAAATGGCAAGTACCTCCTTCAGTACCAGGAATACGAGGGCGGCAAGTCGGTCGGTGTGGCCAAGGAGATGGAAGTGGACGTCCTGATCGGCGCTGATGGTACGTTGGAGTTGCCGGGGGCGCGAAGCAGTTTCATCAAAGCAAGTGACGGACGACGCCGTGCTGATTTGCTTCCTGTTGCCCTCGGCAGGTGCCAACTCTCGCGTCGCCAAGGCCATCGGTGCCGGCGAGTACAACTACGCCATCGCCTTCCAGGAGCGCATCAAGATCAACGATGAGCAGATGGCGTTCTACGAGGAGCTCGCTGAGATGTACGTGGGTGACGATGTCAGCCCCGACTTCTACGGATGGGTCTTCCCCAAGTATGACCACGTCGGCGTGGGCACTGGCACCGTCGTGAACCGCCCGGCCATCAAGGAGTACCAGAAGGCCATCCGCGACCGCGCCGGCGCCAAGATCGCCGGAGGCAAGATCATCAAGGTCGAGGCCCACCCCATCCCGGAGCACTACCGCCCCCGCCGCGTGAAGGGCCGCGCCATGCTTGTCGGCGACGCCGCCGGATACGTGACCAAGTGCAGCGGAGAGGGTATCTATTTCGCCGCCAAGTCGGGCCGCATGGCGGGCGAGGCCGTCGTTGCCGCCATGGCCGGCGGCGCGCGCCTCCCCACCGAGCAGCAGATCAAGGATCTGTACCTGAAGCCGTACGACAAGGCCTACGGACCCACCTACACCGTTCTGGACCTGCTCCAGAAGGTGTTCTACACCAACAACGCCGCCCGCGAGGCGTTCGTTGAGATGTGCGAGTCCACGTATGTCCAGGACGTTACCTTCAACTCCTACCTCTACAAGAAGGTCCAGGGAAACAACCCGGTCTCGGATATCAAGCTGCTCTTCACCACGGTTGGCTCGCTGTTCCGCGGCAACGCGCTCGCTCCCACGGACAAGGCCTTCAGCAACCCGGTGGAATCTCTCAAGAGATTGTAGAGATTTTGTAAATACCCGAGGTCAGCAAGGGATTGCAATTTTTTCCATAGGTGTTCAGTCCTTCCAAGGTCTGGCTGGTGGGTCATGAGAATGTGGTGTAGTCATCTGGATGTCGAAGAAAGTAGATCTTCTGAGAATCCTTCTTCCCCAAGCGCCTTTCTCTCTGGTAATCATCGGGGGCTGATGGTGTGTTGATTGTTGGAATACCGAAACAGAACGCTTAGTCGCAACCATGACCTTCGCCCTCCTTCCGCATGTGTCATTGCACCTTCAGCATCAGCTCGCGCACACCGAGCGCAGAGCAACTGCGCAGCATCGAGGCTTGAATGCAAACAACAGCATAATTCTTTCGTTACTGCTTCTTTTCGTTCAAAGAAACGTGTGTCTCACGGTCGAGCTGCGTGTCCAGATTGCGCCTGCTGCATCATGCCGTGGACGAGAACTTGGGGCCTTGGATCCTTGTCCTGTTGTCCATCTGCTCTCTCCGGCAGCTGAAGAACATGTTCTTCTCCGTCTGGCACTCGTTGGGAAATCGCTTTAAGCACTGCAAAAAGTGCGGAGAGCACGTCATGTGAGGCCCGCTTATCCTTGCTGACGGCTGCCAGCTCTCCCCCTTCCCCCCGTGCGTGGCGAAAGGATGGGGTAGAGCGGCGCCGAAGCCGCTCGGCGCATTGCACTCACCACGCTGATGCTGGATCCAGACTCATCCAGGCATGCTTTGAAGTTCTCCACCTGGTGACGCGGCCAATTGAGAGACCCCAAAGACTACGGATTCCCCGCTGACATGCGTTCCGAACCTGAAGCATGCACTCCAGCAGCGTCCTGGCCGTCTCCTTGCAAGCCGGACCCGGCGCCATGCTCACACTCTCGTGCGCTCCTGCACCCTTGCTAAGCCACGAGAAGGAGGTCAGGTCAAGAAAACGGATTTGGAAAGTCCGCGCGCGCCACCCTTTTCCCCTTCTGACGCCTTCGACTTGCCTGCTCCCTCCCTCCCCTTTCCCCTTCTCGCTCAGCTTTTGGGGCATGTCCATTTACGGAGATACGTGCGGGTGCAATTTCCCCTTGGCAAATATACATGCGGGCGTGTCGAGCTCAAGATATGCATGCGGGCGTATAGATCTTCAAATCCGCTTCGCGCCGGAAGTGGCAAGATCCGCCCGCGCGCGCTATGGCGGTACCCGCTTTCACGTCCGTCGACGAGGCGTGCGTGTGGTTCAATGCGGCGGTTGCGGCCGCGCACGACCTGCGCACCATGCGCGACGCGACGGCGCAGCTCATCCAGTTTCGGACCAGCGACGCGGCCATTCCCACTTGCCAACGCGTGCTGAGCGGTTCTGTGGATCCGCGCGTCGCTTTCCACGCGGTGACGACTCTCCAAGCTGCGGCTGTGGCTCGCTGGACGCAGCTCTCGCCGGAGAGCAAGTCTGAACTGCGCGCGTTCGCCATGGCCGTGGCGTTGGAGCGAAGTGCCACCGTGCCGCACTTTGTTGCCAACGTGATGTTTCGCCTGGTGGCGGTGCTGTGGAAGCTGAGCTGGGAGAAAGAGACGCCGGAGGTGCGCGGCGAATTTCTGATGCAGCTGGCCAAGCTGGCCGAGAACGGCCTGCAGGGCCATCGGCCCAACCTGGCGAAGGCCACCGAGCTCCTGGTGGCGCTCGTGGAGGAGTTCGCGGCCAAAGGGGAGCTGGGCGTCGCACTGGAAGTGCACATTGCTGCGAAGAAGGCCTTTCAGGCGCACGGGCTCACCAATGTCCTGGATCTCGCAATGCAACTCATGCGCGCTGCCCTGGAGCTCGAAGGCAGTGCCACCAGCTTCTCCTTCAGCGACGACGAGCTCACGCACATCGTGAAGCTCTGCGTCGGCGTCCTCAACTGGGATTTTCGCGCGGACTATACGGCCGACAACATCAGTCCAAGCGTGTTGATAAAGGCGCCGGTCAGCTGGAGAGAGCACCTGATCAAGCCAGAGGCGCTGGAGGCGGTGTTTAAGCTGTACATGGCCTATCGAGGTCGCGATGGGGACTACGAGAAGCTCCTTCACGAGCTTCGGCAGCTGATCCTTTGCTTCTCGAGTCTGAAGGGCGCAATCTACGCGACAGACGAAGAGCGAAACGGCTTCGCCGCTTTCTTGCTCCGCGGGGCGTTGGACATCTTTCGGCACCCTCTTGTGGATCCCGCCGCGCAGGGCCCGCCGGGGACCCTGCCGGACGAAGCAGATGCGCGCCTGAGCGGCGAGTACGAGGGCCTCGCAGACCTGTGTGCACGACTGATGGCCAACTTTGGAGCGGCATGTCTGCTGAAACTGCCTGGCGCGGCGGACTTCTTCGCCAGCGTGGTTGACATGCAGAATCACGTGCTGCAGCAGATGACGCTGGCCTACCAGCAAAGGCAGCGGGACAGTACGGAGTCGATCGATGAGGGTTGGCGCATGGAGTTCTTCGACCTCACGTTTGAGATGTGGGAGGGCCTGTCCACGTATTGGATCGGTCGTGAGGCGTTTCGTAGCGATCCTGGGGTCCCGAGCCCCATCGAGATGCTGCAGAGCGTCTGTGAGCAGGTGTTCCCAAGATACGTCCAGTTCCGACTCGAGAAGGCTACGGCGGAGGGGCTGTGGACCTTGTCGAATGACGAGAACGACGCAGACATTGGCGAGGTGGACGCTGCCGAGCAGATGCACAGGGTGTGTCAGGTGTGCCGCGTAGAACCATTGAAGACGGCACAGAAGATCTACGAGGGGCTCTTCGACGAGAAGAGTGGCGTCATCACAGAGTTTTGCGCTTTTGTGAAAGCGGACCGCCAGGGCGTCACACGCCACGCGCAGCAAGCGGCCCTCGTCACGCGGTTGGAGCGCTTGCGGGTTGGCCTCGATCTGGCCACGTACTTCATGACGCTGGATCCCGCCACGGCGGCGGAAGAGCCCCCACCGTTCTCCGATCATGTGAACAACCTGCCGGCCGAGGGCGCGCACGCCTTCTACCAGCTGCTGCACAGGCTGACGTCGAGCATCTTCTCCTTCATCGACTTCGAGATGGCGAGACTGCGCCAGGACCCCAACGCCGAGACGGTTTCTCCGTACATCCACGAGACGCTGGCGTACCTTGTTGAGCGATGGTGTGGTTCGTACCTGTGCCAGAATCTGTACAAGCTGGCGAAGTTGCCTGCCTCGGATCTGCTCATCCCAGCGTTTGCAGCGTACGGAGTGCACCCCGACTTCCTCGTCAGGCGCCCAGAACCCAGCGTGAAAGTGGATGTCTCCGAGCTACCGCCTGGGGTCCAGCAGCTGAACTTCCTGCTCAAGACCTCGTATGAGTGGCTGGCGTATCTTCCCCACCAGCCGAGCTTGAACGAAGCGGTGCTTGCTTGCTTGAAGGCGATGAGCACGAATGAGACGCCGCGAGCGTGCCTGCACTGCCCGTTCTTCTGGCAGCTGCTGGAACTCCACGGCCAAGCGCTCAGACTGCCTTTTCCAAATCCGCACCTGCGGCATGCTACGCCGGAGCTGCATCCCCAGCAGGTACTGAGGCTGAGCGCGAGCGCGAGGGGCGGCCTCACTCGACTGCTTGCGGCGGGGGCGAGCTACGGCACGAGCAGCGGGTTTGGCCAAGCCTTCGAGGACATGATTCTGAACGCGTTCCTGCAGCCCATCTACGAGCGAGAGGAGCTGCTTCTTAGCTACGGAAGTGTCGCGGGGACGCTGGTGCCGCTCATGGAGACAGAAATAGAGAGCCTCTGCGCGATGATTGGATCTGCCGCGCTCGGGGCGATTGAGGGATACGTAGAAGACTCGTCGCGCATCCTGCGCGGCTTGGGAGTTCCCCTAGAAGTAGTTGTTAAGGTAGCACACACCATCATCGCGAGCGAGCGGACGATTGCTGCGGTGATGCGAATGTTAGAGAACTACTGCCAAGCCTCGAGCATCGCCGAGGACGCAGAAGTCAATGGCAAGCTCGTCGGCGCTGCAGTCGGCGCGCTCAAGATTTTTAGCAGGTACCAGACGAGCCACGTGGAGCAGTCCGAGGCGGCTGCCGCCGCTCACGAGGATGAAGATGAGGACGCCGTGCTCCCATGCATGGAGTTCTTCAGCGCGCTTGGGGCCAAGAACATGCTGGACGCAGCCGTCACCGGCGAGGTTGGAGTTCTGCTTGTGACTGGCCTGGTCGAGCTGCTTCCCTTGGTCACGCCGGCACTGCTGCTGCGACCGCGCGTGTCGGCAGCGTTCTTCCGCCTCTGCGAGGACGTGTGCGAGGCGCATCTCCACGCCCTGTGCCAGGCGTTGAGCACGATGCCCGACCGGGCTCGGCGCTTCGTGGGAATGCTCCTCCACGGCGCGACCGCGGTGCATTTTGGAAACGAGGCGCAGAGCGCCTGCGCCAGCCTCGAAGCGCTGGCCATTGGCGCGTTCAACGGGCCGAATGCGCCGGTACAAATGCTCTTGGCGCAGGATGGCGACCTGATTGCGGAGTGCATTTTGGGCATCATGAACACGTTGCTCGACCAATGGTCCCTCACGTGGGATGCCGCGCTCAGCAGTGCGCTGCTGGTGCTCATCCGCGCAGATCCCAACGGCTTTGAGAGTGTTTGTCGCAGGCTGATTGCAGGACAGCAATCCGAAGAGCACCAGCGTCGGCTGGCGGCGGCCTTCGAGAGGCTTGTGTCTTCGAACGGCGTGGAGCTGGGACGCGTGGACCGCAAGGCGAAGGCGTCGTTCCGTGAGAACGTTCGCGCCTTCATGACGGACGTACGCTCGTTCTTGAAGCACAAGTGAGAGGCGCGGAAGAGACAAGAAGCAATCAAATTCTGACTTCCTCGCATGCCGCTCGTCTTTCCAAGCATGCCGCTCATCTTTCCAGGCATGCCGCTCATCTTTCCAAGCATGCCGCTCATCTTTGCACGTCCGCCGCTGGGCACCTCAAACTAGGTCAAATCCACTTCGCCTTCCTCATTGACCGGCAGGACGTCATCCGCGACGTCGATCTTCACCGCGTCCAGGTCAGGCAAGTCCTCCTCGGCGCCCTTGTCTTGCTCGGCGGCCTCGGCCGCGGCCTCGATGGGCTCGCGGATCTTGAGCAGCAAGCTGATGAATTCGGGGGAGAGGCGCGAAACCTCGTTGTACACGTTCACGGCCACCGTGAACTGCGCCTCGTCCATGGCCTCTACCGCTCCGTTGATCTCCCTGATCAGCTCTCCCTCTCGAGACTCGGCGAGGTTGTAGTCCTTCTCCAGGAACTCCTGGCCTTTCTGCGAGCCGAACAGCGAGTCGTACACCATGTAGCAAAGCCAAGCCCTGGTGTACAGGTTCTTGGCGTTGGCCTGCTGCAGCCTGGTCTCCGACAGGCAGAAGTCCGCCATGGTCTCGAACACCTCTCCCGCTTTCTGGTACTGGGCGGCCTTGACCGCCAGGTCCCCGACCTTATGAAGCCACTTGTGCGCCTTCTGAGGCTGGTTGTCCGCGATGCAGATCTCGTAGGCCTCCTGATAGTTCTCCATCGCCTGCTGCTCGTCGCCAGAGGCCTCGTAGACCTCCGCGATGAGCGTGGTAAGGCGGCCGGCCTGGCTGAAGCGCCCCTGGCCCTGGTAGATGGAGATGGCCTGCCTGGCCGCGCTGATGGCCTCCGACGCATCCACTTCCTTGAGCACCGTGGCGGCGTCCGAGAACGACATGGCGGCCTCGCCCAGCATATCTGCTCTCTGGAAGTACTGCGCGGCTTTGACATAGCTCTCGCCGGCGTCCTGGAGGTCTTTGGCCGCTTTGAACTGGTGCCCGGCTTCTTTGTACAGCTGAGCCGCATCTTCGTTCTTGTTGGTCTTGAACCACGACTTCTGCAGCTTCTCCGCCTCGGCAATCTTGCTCGTGGCCAAGCCGCGCGCCCTGGCGGCGGACTGCTGCGCGAAGCCGGACATGTCGGTTTTGGGCGCGAAAGGTGGCGCGAGTGGCACAAGTCGGAGAAATCCATGCATTAACTCGCTGTGGAATGCATAGATAGTGAATGCACAACATTCTCTTGGAGAAATCGATAAAGTATTTCATTCTTAATGTGGATTATAAAATATTAAAATTTATACTTGTTACGTTATCATTTGGATTCTCCATCGCTCGCATTACTTTTGAAAAGGGTTGTGGATGTCTCGGTGCGTCTCTGACGAAGACGAATGCCAACGAAAACCAACTCTCCCGGATCACTTCTGCGCGAAGTCTTTGTGGTTGCAAGGAAGCTTCGGTTTCATTCTTTTGGATTTCCAATTGGATTTCTAAGCACACGTAGGTTTCAACTTTTCGCTTTCTTACTCGTTCTTGGCATTTCCCCGCCCTGTCACCACCATATCACAGCACCACAACCTTTTTTTAAAAGAAGCCTCCCGAGCAACAGGGTCGTCCCGCCCAGAAGTACCTCATTCCGCCCCTCCGCCCCGCGCCACGCCTTTTGCAAGCCCATTCCTGCCGCCAAGACCCTGTGATCGGAGTGACCAATCCATTGGCGGGGCGCACGAAGCGTGCGAAGGAGAGGCGCTGCGGCGTTCGAGCGCCACAGAAGCGTTTTCTAAAAGATGGCGGAGATCACCGGGGAGGGCATCGTTGTGCTGCTGGTGCTGGTGGGCATGTTCACCGCTCTGTTCTTCGAGGTGCTCGCTCCGGAGATGATCGTGTTCACGTGCCTCATGATCGTGTGGAACACGGGCATCATCAGCACCAGCCAGGCGCTCAGCGGCTTCAGCAACGAGGGCATGATCACCGTGGGCGCGCTGTTCATCGTGGTGAAAGGCGTGGAGCGCTCCGGCATCGTGGACCGCGTGGCCAGACAGGTGTTTGGGCAGAAGACGTCCAAGATGGCGGGTCTTTTCCGCCTCCAGGTGCTCACCTTCGCCCTCAGTGGATTCTTCAACAACACGCCCCTCGTGGCGCTGCTCATGCCCATCACGCGTGACTGGGCCCGCTCGCGCGGCTTCGCGCCCTCCCAGTTCCTCATCCCGCTCAGCTTCAGCTCCATCGTGGGAGGCCTGACCACCATCATCGGCACCTCCACCAACCTGGTGGTGCAGGGCCTGCTGCAGGACGAGGACCAGGAGCAGTTCGGATTCTTCGAGCCGGCGCAGCTTGGAGTCGTGCTGGGGGTCCTCCTGATCGCCTACAACTGCACCATCGGCCAGCGGCTGCTGCCCAGTAACCGAGGTGGTATGTTCCGCCTCGTGCGTGACCGCGCCTCCGAGCTGATCACGGAGATCGGCATCTCCGAGAGCTGCCCGCTGATCGGCCTGCCCGTGGAGCAGTTCCTTGAGACGATCGGCATCAACTCGTCGGCGCTTCTGAAGATCCGCCGGCCGTGCCAGATCGGCAGCCCGAACGCGTGCAGCAAGCCCGCGACGGCCATGGCCAAGGACAAGACGGAAGTCTTCGACGAGGAGAAAATGGAAAACCCCAGCATGTCGACCAAGTCGGCGCCGGCGGACGCGAGCAAGTTCCACTCCCCGCCGCCGTTCGATCTCGAGGAGGGCGCCGGCATCGACCCGGAGTCGCCGGGCCCTGGCATGGCCATCGATCGCGACTCGGATGAGCCCGAGCCGCACACCGCGGAGTCCGTCGATGGCACCTGGCAGATCTCCGACTACGTCATGAACTTCATGAACCGACCGAACGGGATGACGCCAATGCAGCAGACGCAGACCGAGAGCGTCAGTGAGCTGCACCCGAGCGTGTCGATGCTCCGGATGATGCACAAGGCGGCCTCCGCCGATGAGGGGAATCCGGGAGGGCCGGAGGTGCGTGCGGTGGACCTGAACTATGCCATCCGGAACAAGCATCTTTGGGGGCGCAGCAGCTCCGCCCGCATGGCTCGGGAGGAGAGGAGCGAGTTCGAGCACGAGAACCACTCCCTCATCTCCAATCCGGCGACCGGAGACGAAAGACTGCAGTCGGCCGAGGACTCGCCGGACACGCAGCTGCGGCGACGCTCGTCCGGCAGGCGCGGCTCCGGTCCCATCGACTACCGACGAAAGTATTTAGAGGCTACGGCGGTACCCGCCCTGCCCGCAAGCTCCACGCCGGCGAAGGACACCACGTTGCGCAAGAGGAAGACGGCGAACCTGAACGGACACGCCGTCGCCGCGCCGGCGGAGGATGCCTTGACGGAAGACAAGCTCGTGAAGTACCTGAAGCCAAAGGAGAATCTCGAGACCGGGAGCACCTACAGTAGGACAAGCAAGGCTAGCAAGTCGAAGAAGGGCGAGGTCAACGCACCACCGCCCATGTACATTGACATCTTGCCCGTGCCGAAGGGCGAAGTGATCCAGGGCGGAGACGTGGTCTTCCTCAGCGTGGGTGCACACGCGCTGGCGCACTTCCGGCAGGCGGTGCCGCACAAGGGGCTGAAGCTCCTTGACGTGGACGTGCTGGATATGACCGGCTTCGGCACGGAGGTCGCCGAGCTCCTGCTGTCGGACTCGAACCCGTTCCTCGGCGAGGAGTTGCAGAAGATTCGGGACGACTTCCAGACCAGATATAGTTGCAGTATCATCGCCGTCCGGCAGAAAGGCGGCGACCCAGGAGCAGTGTCCCAGGCAGCGGACGTGCACACGCGCGACCTGAAGCTAAGCGCTGGAGATACGGTGCTTGTGAACGCCTTCGAGGAGGCGCTTGACACGCTCGAGCGGGAGTTCCAGAAGGACTTCTTCCTCATCACCCGCGTGGGATCTATCCCGCTGCCGAGGACGTACTACGACTACGCGCCTTGCGTCTTCTTCGTGGCGATGCTCTTGGTCGTCCTGCTCGCGGACATTCCGATCAGCCGAGCATCCTTAGTTACCGTTGCCGTGCTGGTCATCGGAGGCTGGATCAGCTCCAAGGAAGCCCTCAACTACGTGGACTTCAAGCTTCTGGCTCTCATCGGGTCCGCACTTGGGTTCTCCAATAGCATCCGCGAGTCCGGCCTCGCAGGGGTCGTCTCCAGTCTCATCAGCAACTCCGGCTTGGGCGCGCTGGGGTCTCTCTTCTTGCTCTATTTCTTCACCGTCGCCATGACCGAGTTGGTGACGAACAACGCGGCGGCCGCTCTGGCGGTCCCCATTGCCGTGCAGCTCAGCAAGGACCTGGAGCTGAGCCACTTCCCGTTCGCAGCAGCAGTGCTGTTCGGCGCGTCCACGGCCTTCGCGACGCCGGTTGGCTATCAAACCAATACGATGGTGTGGAACCCGGGCGGCTACAAGTTCAGTGACTTCATGAAAGTCGGGTTCCCCATAGATCTCATGTTCATGGTGGTTTCCTGCCTGCTGATCCCCGTCATTTGGCCATTTTGAGGGGGCGGCCCAAGCCGTATTGATAGCGAGGGCCGATCGGCGAATTGGAAGCACGAGCTCTCCCCAGCTTTGCCGGTAGGGAAGGCGTCCGTTGTTGTTTTTTTTTGGCCGTCGAGGCTGCACGAATGGATTGCAGCTCTGATTATGGCGCCTTCCTCCGACCCCGCGTGAGCAAGTAGTGGATACATGATAGCCAGCCTGAAAATCACTCCGATTCTTTGTGCAAGCTTCTCTCGCTCACACACGCAACTCGAAACGAAACAGCTCAAGCCTTCTGGAGCTGTACACTTCGCAGACACAACCAGACAAACTCCGTAAGAAGCCACTGCTCCGTGGGCGAGCAGAGGATCTGCCTCAGGAGACATGCAGATGAAGCCCTTGCGCACATTTGCTTTACTTTAAACATGAACATGCTAGTCTACCTCGGTATTTACAGTGGTTCTCGCACCGAGAAAGCCAAGCAGGATCGTCCGCTCAGCAGCCGGGAAAAAGACTTGAAGAGGAAATCACTTGGTCTCTCGGCCCGTGACGAGCTTCTCCAGCGAGCGGACTTGGCCCTCGAGCCGATTCGTGACCTGGCGGAAGGCGTAGATCTGCATCGCCTTCTTGTCCGGCGAAGAAGGCTCTACGAGGAAGTCGCTCAGGAGCATGATCGACTGGTCAATGCCCGACAAGGCATCATCCAGATCCTTCTGCTGATACGTCTATGGCACAGAAGCTTGACGTCAGAGCGCCACCTCGAATGTGCACAGCACGTGTGACGCACTACGCACCACGTCTTGGAACTTGGCGTGCTCCGAGTCCACTATCGCGATGAGATAATCCTTGGAGGACAGCTGCTTGAGCGTCTTCAGGATCGCCGCCTTCTTCTTGTCCTCCAGGATGTCTTCGCGGAGCTTGTCCAGCATGGGATAGAGGTCTTCTATCTGCATCGCTGCCGCGCTGCTGGGCGCCGGCACGCCATAGATCACCGCCGCCCCAACCACCGCGCCGCTTAGCCATCGATTCACGATGTCTCGCCGACTCTGTCGGCATCCACAAGCAGCGGAAAAAGTTTAAAAGTTACAGTCAGGTCAAGAACGGCACACGTTTTGGAAGACACCGCCGGTCGTCGCACATTTGGCGCCTCGAGCCCTCTGCATTCCGCAGAAATCCGCCCCGTGGGCAGCGAGAACGCCACCAGGCCTTGCACGCACAGAAAGCCAACGAGCACCGAGACCACAGTCCTCATGATGGAGACCCTGAGGAGGCGAGCGAAGATGAACAGTACCGGACCCGCGAGTTTGCGGCGCGCGCTTGGCGAATTTAAACGACAACTCACCGGCAACTGACCCGGACACGTTGGTTCCGAAGTCATAAACTTCAGCTGAATTCCCCTGACGGGACTTGAAGTTTGGTCTTCTTATCATTCTAGCTAGAATGGAATCAAGAACCACTCGAGACGCGATGCAAGTGGAGCAAGGTTGGTCTTCTTACCATTCTCATGAGCATGGAGTCAAGAACACCTCCGTCTTCGCCGCGCGGTAGCAGTGCAAGTCCGGGATGGGACAGACGGACTGGACCCGGACCGGTGGAACCTCCTCCATCGAGACCATCGACGATTCTCGCCCGAGCGGCCGCTGGCGCAAGCCCAAGCATTGCGGGGAGTTCCGAACTGATGGTCGAACCGCAAGGACTGGAAGAGGGCGCGCAAAACGGAGGCGCTGGCGAAGACGAGCATGCGCAGGACGAGAGCGAGCCTGCCAGGGAGTCACACGTACAGGATGAAAGCGCCGGCGTCGACACAGCCGCAGGCTCAGAGGTGGATCCAAACGATGTCGACGAGATGACCGCTCCCCAAAGCAAGGGTAAGCGAAGGTACTCATGGCGATTTCTGCAGTTCTAGAAGGATGAAAGCACTCAGCTCTCACTTCCATCTTGCACAGAGAGCACTCTCCCATAGAGGACGGCCAGCTTCGCGCGAAGGAAGTCGATGACAAGTGCTGCTGCAGCGACATGGCAACGGGCAGCACTCGGAAGCTCGGCACTTGAAAGCTCGACACCATCTCCGCCGCGCACAGAGAGGTGAATCCAGAAGCGTCCAAACACGTGGACGAGTAGCCCGAAGGCGCTTCTTGGATGTGTCCCGGCCGCTCACGAGTACTAGCTCAACATCCCCCAAGATGCTGAGCGGGAAGGAAAGGATCCAGTAGAATGACAAGAGACGCATCGAGCAGGCTAGCTAGCTCGACATGATACCCGACATGCGGATCAACCTTGTCGCCTCACGAATGCAAGAAGCTGATCAACCTGATCGCTCCTCCGCGCTTCGTCCCACCCGGACGCGCCCCACGAGGGAGAGCTGCCCCTTCTGGCGCCGATCGAGCACTCCACGCCTGGAGAGGAAATTTCACGGGGGACAATGCTGGATGCTTAGTGATTCCTCATCTCACCAGCTGTCTGAAGAGCCTGGCCAAAGAAATCGAGGGATATGCGGTACCACACCTTCTGCGAAATCACCGAGAGCGGCTAGCTTGGACACCATCTCCTGCTCAACTTGGAGGGCTTTCCGGCGCAGCGAGATGTCGGTGTGCCCCGCCGCGTCCTGGCGAGCGAGTGAAGAGCAGGACTAAGGTGATCCGTCCTGCAGCTACTATCTTCTCGGGCAAGAACGAGGCTCACCAGCGGCTTGTGGAGACGTCTACCGAGACTCAGCATGTCTGCCGCCACGACTTGGGAAGCTGGATTCTGCGACCCATCGGTCATGCCTTCTAGGATCTGATCCACCCAAACGGCCGCCTCTGGCCTCTTCCGCTTCTCCATCTTGAGGTCCCGCACCATGTCTTCTGGTCGGTAGGACGCGCCGCTATTGCCGCCAGTCACTCGCTCCATCTCTCCCTTGAGAACTTCCCAACTGACAATCCCCTCGATGATCTCACGCTTGAAGGCCGCTAGGGCTTCGTCACCTTCGTCCTCGGCGGTACCACCATCGCGACCACCTTTCGATCAGCACGATAGCAAGAAGCGTAAGAGTTGCGTAGGATAAGCTCGTGGCTCGTTGCACTTCAAAATGAAGACCTACCGGAGCCACCAGCGGTGCCGGCGCAGTTTCTATTCACGGCATCTTCGATTGCCTGTGCGCTTCTTCCGGCGCGGCCTTCACCGCCATTTGCCTCATCTGCGGCCTTGTGAAGTGCACGGACCATCGCATGCAGATTTGACGAGGGTAGTGCATGCGTCGCAAGACCGCTTGCCAGCATCTCCGACGCTCCAATCCGCGCTCCGGTCAGGGCCATAAAGCGAGCGGTCGCCATGCCGACCTCGTCCGCCGTTAGGAAATGCGTACTCCCTGCGTCGGGGCATATGCCAATGGCGCATTCCGGCATCGCAAAGGTTGTCGTGTCCGTGACGAGACGGACTCGCGCCCCCATGAACAGACCCGCACCGGCGCCCATGACCACTCCGCTCCCAAGGGCGATCACGAGCTTCTCTCTGCTCAACGCGTGCAAGGCGAGAAGCACGCTGTACTCCAGCTCCAGGAACTGGCGGGAAAGCTCCTCTTTCTCTTCCCGGGAGTCCAGCGCGGTCAGCATTCCCAGGAGGCTCTTGATGTCTCCGCCGGCGCAAAACGCCCTCGACTCCGCGCCATCCGTTGCATCTGCCGATCGCACGAAGACAGCGGCAACGCGATCTGACTCCAACACTGCAGCACGCAGGATCCGGAGAAGCATCAAATTCGCTTCAACGCCCAGCGCGTTGAGCTTTCGAGGGGAATTCAGACAGATCTCCAACAAACCATTGGGGTGGTGCGTCGCCAGGACGCACTCCTCCTCGCCATCCGGAAGATTGGCGAGGCTTCGTGGCTTCCCGGGGAGCTCAAGAGCCGCCAACTCTCCCAGGATCTCCTCTTCTGAACCAGTGGTCTGCAGCAGCCCTGGAAAAGCGGCCAGAAACGCGCTTTCGTCGAATGAAGCCGCGAAGATGCGCGGGCGCCGTGCTCTGCCAGCGAACGATCGCCGCACGAAGCCTGTGCCGCGCGACCAATGCAACTGCAACAGCGCGAGAAAAAATATCCTGGACTGCATTGTCTCGCATCCACACGCGCGCTAAAAGACAGCACAACACCCAAAAAGTAAAGATGCAGTAGAAGACGAACGACAAAAGGCAAAAGGCGAAAGACGCTCGAGAAGCGCTGGATCTTTGCCGGATCAGCTGACCAACTTTTGTTCCGGATCGATAGTGTGTCTATTTTTGAAATGTTTATTTACATGTATCAAGGCGAAGCTTTTCACGACAACCAATGGTATCACGACAAGCATCCAAGTTCCCGCCAAAAAACTCGAAAGCCCTCGAGTCTCTTGGCGGCGAGATGTCTCCTTCCGCCTGCGACTGATCACGATGGGTGCGGACGGAGAGCGCTAAGATGAATGCTGAAGAGCTGCAAAGCGCGAATCCCCGCGATGTGGCGCCAGCGGACTACAGACTGGCGTTCTTGGCCTTTCTGGAGGCCGCGGCCCTGCCTCAACTGGTCCGACTTCTCCTTGAGGAGCCAAAGGCGGACTCCGCGGAGCACCACTACGCTCTCGAGGTGGAGGCCCAGGACATGATCCACTTCGACCCGAAGCTGGCTTTCGTGCTGCTCAACAACCCTGAGCTTCTCCTGCCTCTGCTGGACGACGCAGCCGTGGAGGCGCAGCGGCGGTTGGCCGCGTCGGAGTCTCTTCAGAGACGCTTTGCGATACTGAGGGAGGCTGCGCAGGAGTCCACGAGAGATGTCGCCAACCAGAGCGTCGAGGGAGACAAGCTGCAAGTTGCTGCCGAGGAACTGCGCAGTCGCATAAAGCGACTTGTCCACGTTCGGCTGCTGCGGCTCCCGCCCGTTTCTCAGCATGCCAAGCCCGGTATCGGCGCCCTTCGAAGCCGGGACGTCGGCAAGCTGTTGCAGGTGAATGGGACAGTCGTGAGGGTGTCGGCACTGCGTCTTCTGGAGACGGAGAAGACCTTCAAGTGCAACAAGTGCGAACACGAGTTCCGAGTTCGCGTCAGCCTGGAGCAGGGCGGTCGCATGCCCAAGCCAGACGTCTGCCCGAATCGGAATGCGCAGAAAAAAGGCAAGAAAGGCGGCGGCGGTAGTGAGGTGCAGATCGGCCCGTGCAACAGCCCCAACATCATGGAGATCGAGAGTGAAAGGGAGGTCACCGACTACCAGGAGGCCAAGCTACAAGATCGCGCGAACTTGCTGAGCGTCGGCTCCGTCCCGAGGTCCATCACTGTGCTACTCCTGTACGATATGGTCCAGAGTATCAAGCCCGGTGACGACGTGGTCATCGTCGGCACGTTGCTGCGTCGCTGGAGATCTGAAAGGGTTGGCACCCGCTGCGACGTGGAGCACGTCTTGGTTGCTCAGTCCGTCGCCATCGCGGAAGGCGCAGGGTTCACAAGCTCTCAGCATGACATTTCATCGCAAGAAGCCAGCCAAGCGTTCCAGGAATACTGGCATAGGCATGGGACCAATCCGATCGCAGCAAGAAATCACATCGTCAGCGCCGTCTGTCCTCAGATATACGGCATGGTGCCGATCAAGCTGGCCATCCTTCTCACGCTTTGCGGTGGACCGGGGGTGGTCGATCCAACTTCGGGAGCGCGCCGTCGTGGACAGTCTCATCTGTTGATCGTTGGCGACCCGGGCACGGGGAAAAGCCAGTTCCTCCGCTTCGCAGCAATGCTGAGCTCGCGGGCGGTCATGACGACGGGCGTGGGCACCACCAGCGCCGGATTGACGTGCTCCGCGGTCAAGGATGGAGGCGAATGGCAGCTGGAGGCTGGCGCACTGGTTCTCGCGGACCGAGGGCTATGCTGCATCGATGAGTTCAGCGCCATCAAGGAGCACGATCGGCAGGCGATCCACGAAGCGATGGAACAGCAGACGCTGAGCGTGGCGAAGGCAGGCCTTGTCTGCACGCTGAATGCCAGAGCGACGGTCCTCGCGGTCACGAACCCGAAAGGGGGTCGCTACGACCCCACGGCCGACATCTCCATCAACACGTCGATTGCTCCACCCTTGCTCTCCAGGTTCGACCTGGTTTTGCTTCTGCGTGACAGAAAAGACGACAGCTGGGACCAGATTGTGTCAGGCTTCGTGCTCGCGAGCGCGATCTCCGGCATGCCGGCAGGTAGCTTGTCGAATCTTGGGATCAGCGCGAAGCGGCGGCGGCTTTCCCTTGCCACCATATCGGGGAACAAGCCCGTCCTCGCCCCCTCAAGTGACATCGAGGAAGCTGCGACCGGAGTCTTGGAGGGCGAAGACCTCTGGTCCGCGGCGAAGCTCCAGCAGTACATCGGCTACGTGAAAAGCCGCTTTCCAAGCCCAAAGCTGGGCACCGGGGCCATGGACCTGCTCGACGCCTACTACAAAAGGCAGAGAGCGAGCGCCACGGCGAACGCCTTTGGCGAGAGCTCCTCCAAGCCCACCTTGAGAGCGCTGGAGAGCCTCATCCGCCTGAGCCAAGCCCACGCGCGGCTCTGCCATCGTGACATCGTCCTGGCAGAGGATGCAGTCCAAGCATGCTTGCTGACCGAGCTCTCCACTGCGACGGCAGGAGTTTTTGACAACACCCGCGATGGCCCAGGTTTTGGGAACGACTTGCCGGAGATGGCACCGCAGACCGTTCGTCTGCCGACTGTGCGAAGCGGATTTCCAGCGTGCCCTGACGACCATCTTCACCAGCTGGGATGCCGAATACGGCGACAACTCAATCTGCTGAGTAGTGGCCACAGCTTTTCGTCTCCCGCGCAAAACTACTACGAAGGAGTCGAATCGTTCGACCAGACGCCTAGAAAATCACGTCTCCTGCAGGATACGCTAGGAATGTCGTGATCACGTTGGGATGACGTCGTTAGCAGATGTGGAGCAATTTTGGAACTAACGCCATGTGGCACGATTTGGAGCCTATTGGTTTGTGCTCAGTCGAGTTGAGTTGCGTCGCGCGACGTTCCAAGCAGGCCTCGGGTCTTCGCTTTCACAGCCCTCAAAATGCGTTCGAACGCCGATTTCGAAGCCGAGTCTGCTGCCCAAGAACGTGTCAGATGGGGGCGTCGAGCAACTAGGATCTTCAAGCGAGAAGCCCACCCGTGCTCGGCACTGGTGTAGGATGCCACGCGGCGAAGGGAATCCTCGCCATGGATCATTGGAAGTCTGCGACGTCGACGAGCATCAGCGACTCCGAATCCACATGGTCTGCGTCTGCGGGATTTGGCGTTATCGGGATCTTGGCGAATCGGATGTCCTCGCTCACGGGCTCGTCCTCTTCGTTTTCGTTGGCTTCGTTCGTCCAAGGGGAGTCGTCCACGGCCAGCGATTCACACAACTGGCGGGAGTCGGGCACTTGTACCGACGGCGGAACAATGTCGACGGACCCCGCTGGCTCCTTGAGCACTACGACCCTCATGAGATACGAATCGTCGGTGTCCAAGGTATGATACACTTTGACGATCCCCTGACGAAGGTCCTCGTCGGACGAAGTGACCGATGGCACAAACACGTCCTCCGCCACTTTGCCGCCGCCCTCGTCGTCCCGGAAGGTCGCGGACAGCAAAGCCGTGACTGCTCCCGCCTCGACAGCGCCTGATTTCCCAGACGTTAAAAGGTTGAGCGTCGCAGACGCTCGAGTCCGCAACTGCGCATCTGCGGCACCGGCCGACCACGCTACCAGATACGGCGCCAGGTCATCAAGAGTCGTGCGACCGGCACCAACGCTGCTGCTGCCGGCACAGAGCGAGCACAGCTCGACGGCATTGGAGATAATGCCAGGCGCGCTCTCCTCCTCTTTGGCCATCCGGCAGCAGGTCACGACAAGCTCGTTGCTCAGCAGCGAGCTGCGCAACTCCACGTCCGTGGCCAGCAGATGGCAGATGGCAACAAACATCGCTCGCAAGCGATTGAATTCCGCCAGGCATCGCAGAGCGCCGCAGACGCCGGCGGCGTCCAGCTCTTTGAGATGCCTCCGCCGCTCCGCGATGAAGTAGTACGCATGGAGCAGGTTGTCCGCCGCCATGCAGGCCAAGTCCTCCAGACCTTCAAGCTGCGCTGTCAATCGCCGCAGAGTCTCCAAACCTCCCCGCAATACTAGCTCAGAGGTATGGCCCTCTTGGCCCCGCTCTCTGGCGGCAGTGCGGCGCAGCAGGAGCGCCACGAGCGCGACGAGCTCCGCAGGAGCTGCGCTGCTGACGCTGCCCGCCAGCGCGGCAACAAAGCCCTCCGTGTCCACCACAGCCTCCACATGCTCCCCATCCTCCGAAAGGGCCGCTAGCAGCCGCACACAGTCGAGGCGGTGCTCTGCGGCGCCTCGAAGTATGCGAAGGACTGCAGGAACAGCTTTGACAAGCACCAAGCTCTTTGCGCCCGTCGGGGTGTTTGCCACGTTGCTGGCGGACTTCAGGGCGTGCGAGCGAGCGACCGCCTCCGCCGACTTCAACAGCAACGTCAGCATCGCCGGCGCCGGAGAGGACGCCAACGCGTTGGCGCCCGTGGGTGTCGCCGCCAAGAGCAGCAAGGTCGATGCGGCCAGGGAGGTGGCGTCCGGGTCGCCTAGCGCCACCAGCTCGTTGAGCAACGGCACGCCACCCTCGAGCACCAGAGTCCGAGAATCCTCCTGGCGCAGAAGGTGGCAGAGCGCCTTCCCAGCGGCGACCTTGACGCCGGGCTGCGGCGCGGTGACAAGCTCGAAGATGGCCCGGATGGCCACGCGTTGCACCTGCATCTCGGCCCTGGCACGTCGGCTGGAAGCCAGCTGGCACAGCATGGTGGCCGCCGTGTGGCGGAGGGCGGCGTCTGGCAGCTGTGAGAGCTTGGCGGTGGCGACGAGGACGCCCTCGGCGACCATGGCGTCGTGGACGGCTTCGTGCTGGTACAGGTTGAGCAGCGCCTGAAGGCAGAGTCTCTTGGTGTCCACGCTGACGGAGCGTACCATGGCGATCATCATGAGCGCCTTGACGCCGCCGTCGGCCACGATGCGGCTCTCGGAGCCGCGATGGCAGCTGAGATTGCACAGCGCCTTGGCCACGCAGAGCTGATGCGACTCGCGGTAGCTGTGGCTGAAGGCGGCTAGCACGGGCACCACGCCGTGGCGCACCATGACGCCTTGCGCCGCCGCCTCCAGGCTGAGGTTGGCGAAGGCGATGGCGCAGCATAGCTGCGTATCCGCCTGCTCCATCGTGGCGATGCGCAGCAAGGCCGGCAGGACGTCAGCGGAGTGCAGCGACTCGCGCGCGTGGCTGTTGCGACTCAGCGCCGCCACCACCGACGCCACGTAGCCTTTGGTGAGCTCTTCCGACTCCTGCGCAGCGACTTCCACGTCGGCGGCCAAGAGGCCCGCGAAGTTGGCGGTCTCGGCTTGCCCGCTCCCCAAGGCGATGCTGCAGATCGCCGCCCAGGCATGTTGCATGATGCGCTGGTCCCTGCGCCCGATGAGCGCCTTGAGACTGCGGATGACGTCCTCGCTCGCCAGTGCGTCCACGGTGCTGCGGGTGCCGGCAAGGTTGCACAGGATTGCGGCGCAGCAGCGCTGCTCGCCAAGTGACCCCGCGCCAGCGCGATGGAGCAAGTAGCGAAGGCCGTCGCCTTGGACAAGGAAGTGCCGCGACGCGGCGTGCATGCTCACGCGCAGCAGGATCTGCGTGCGCAGCTCGTGGTGCGTCACGGCCACCTGGCTGGAGGTTGTGAGTGTTGACGGGGGGTTCTTTGCGCCTGCGATGGTGTCGGTGACGCTGGCGGTGGCGCGCTCCTCGGATGGCATGTCGCGGATGACCGCTGGAACCAGATCCAACGGTGCCACGACGGCGACGTTGTCCTCAGCGTCGAGGAGACGCATCATCGCGCGCATTGCCTCCGGCCGCAGCTCGGTGTCTTCTGCATCTGCTAGGCACTCCACCAGCCCCGCAGCGCAGCTCTTGTGCGTCGCAATGGAACTCAGGAGGCCATCGTCCTGCAGCAACAGTCTTGCCACGCGAACTGCGTCGACGCGCACGCCAACGCCACCCCCGCGGCGCCGCAGCAGCCTCGCCAGGGCATCGAGACCCCTTTCGTGTACGACCCGCAAGCGCGCTGGCTTCTCCGCCGCGAGGAACTGGAGGCTTCTGGTCACGAAGCTCAGGGTGAGAGTATCGTCGTCAGTGCTCAGCTCCTCCAGAAGGCCGACGCCGCCGCGCGTCAGAAAGTCAGTCCTGCAGCTCTTCGCGCGGCAAAAGTTGAACGCCATCCTCGCCACCGTGCAGCGCGTGGCGCCAGTGGCGCCTTTCGCCAGCTGCGAGAGCGCTGACACCAGCCCGTCCTCCAGCATGCGGTAGCGGACCTTGCGCATGTCGGTGAGGTTGCACAGCGCGACGACGCCGAGGTCCTTGAGCGCTGGCGTCGTCAAGCCCGGCGCAAGCTGGATCAGCGCCTTCATGGGGCGCTCCATCAGCGGGTAGGGACGGTTGACGCAGGTCAGGTTGTAAAGCGCCTCCAGACATATCAGACGCAGGTGAGAAGCATCCTGACCCGTCTTGTTGGGGCCGGCGAGGGACGTAAAGGTAGCAACGGCGCCGGTCTCGACCAAGGCGGTCTCCATGGCGTCCAGCCTGCTCAATCGCGCCAGCGCCAACACGGCCGTCTGTACCACGATGGCGCTGTGCGTGTTGGCCACGAGGTCCACCAGTGCTTTGGCGGCACCAGCGCGGATCATCTCGATTCCCAGCCCCGCCGTGTCCGCCATGTCTAGAAGCGTCTCAGCACACTGGGCTTCCACCTCCGGGTGTCGCTCTTCGTCCAGCAGGCGCAGCACGGCGCGGATGGCGCCTTCCTTGCGGAGTCGAGGCGCGTTGGACGGGTCGCGCGACCAGCGCTTTAGGGTGAGCACGCAGCGGAGCTTCGCCGCCAGGTCGCTGGCGGCGCGTCGACCTCGACTGGATGCCGCGGCCGAATTGCGATGCTTCTTCGTTGCTGCGGTAGCCATGGCGTCCGTCTGCGGCGTCTTGGACTTGCGAGTTGAAGGTACACGGTGTTGGAGCGCCAGGGACTTTTGGTACTGGGTCGCCTTGGGGTTGGGAATGCGGCTGAGGTACATCAGACCGTTCATGTAGTGGCCGCCGGTTCCGAAGAGGTCTCCTGCGTAATCGGGCACGTTCTCCAGCACCTTGGTCAGCGGCGCCGCTTGCGCAGCCGCGCTGCTGTCCTCGGCGGGCTTCATGTGCAATGATCTCCGGCGCGTTTTCTTGCCTAGGCTCTTGCCGCCCAGCGGCCCCGCTCGGCCCGGCAGCTCTGGGCTCGCAGAGTCGCGCGCCCTGGTGAGGCGGCGCCGCTGCAGGTCCTTGAGAATCTTGGGCGGCGGAGACTTCGGGACTAAGACTAGGGGTTTGTGCAGGTTCATGTGATGGCGCTGCAGCTGTCGTTCATTTCGTCGCCAGAAGAGAGAGTTGATTAGCTGGGCTCGAAGCTCGAGCGCGGGACCGATTATGTCCTCGGGAGTTCGTACCGGATGCTGCGCCTTCTCCTCCTGGACTCGAACGATTTTGCTGGCCGTTTCGACTTGTGCGTGGGCCAGGAGCGTCGTGGCGTCCCTCTTGTGGGCGTCGCCATCGCTCGGACCCACCTTGGCGGTCTTCGCCCGTCTACGTCACCCGCCGTCATGAGGAGAGTCATTCGGCGGAAGAAGACTGGTGTTCTCCGCACCTTGGAGAAGAAGTGTGGCTGCCTTGCCTTCGCTGCCCGGTCTCGGCGCCAGGCTTGGGGCGGCTCTTGCCTTGTCGCGGGAGAGACTTCATGAGATTGCCGTAGAGAAGCGACCTGACAAGGTTCTGCGAGCAATGCAGCGAGGGGCCGACCTGCCGCTTTCGCGTGGGATGCACCTGTGTCCCATCCTTCCGACGTCTCGGGGTCGATGCCAGTGAGCTCCGTGAGCCTGTTGTTCGGCGCAGGTCAGTAGGACACTCTTAGGACGGAGATGCGCAGAGGAATGGTACTGCGCTACCGAAGGCGAAGCTCGTCGAGCACGGGGTTGTGCGACTCTTGCCGCACTCGACAAGCGAGTTTCTTCGACTCCCACTGCCACAAGTCCCCCAGATCCATCCTAAGAGGCAAGGTCCCTTGTCCCTTTGTTTAGCCGCTAGCCCTTTTTCTCGTCACTATCGAATTGCTGCATCCTCGACTTGGGATCCCGTCGAGAGAGGGAGTCATCGTGCAGACAACTGAAGAAGCATCGCAGGTCGCCGGCGCCGGTCCGAGAAACGTGGATGGTGCCGTGGGTGCCTCGAGGTCCGTGACGAAGCTGTGACAAGGTGCCGCGTCTCTTTTAAGGCCGATGGATCCGTGAACTGCGAGAGGGACGGAAGATTTGACCATCCTCACGAGGCTTGATGGAACCCTTAATCGCCTCTTTGGTCTCTGACGGGACCGTTTCTTTGTTTGTCATCCTCAGTTTGGACCCTCTCGTCGCTTCTTCGACGGAGTCTGTCCCGAGTGATTGCCGAAGACCTCCCACATTCACAGGCAGTAGTGGAGCACCGGACTGGGGGATCCCCTAGGTAGATCCTGGACCAGTACACAAGTACGCAAGGCGCGCGAACCCAAAGCAAGGGCTTTCGACACGTCAGAGCACAGTTAAGCGGCTTCCTGGTGCACGAGATCTTGCGCTCGTAAAGAAAGAGTCAGCTCGTCAACGATCCATCCAGTCATACTTTGGAACTCTGCCAGGGGCTGTTGCGTCATGCAGGGTTTGGCCTGTACGATACGGATACCGCGGACGGAGGAACGGTCTACGCGACGCTGCGCAACGGGCGCAGTCGCTCGCAGCGGCAGTCTCGTGGTTCTCATGTCAAGACAGCAAAGCCTTGAAGACGTTGCGCTTCTTTTCACAGCCGCGCCAGGCCTCCAGTGCAGCAAGCCGCGCGGAACGGATCCCGCTCTTCTCAGTCAGCAAAACCCTCGTAAAGTCCGATTCGCTCCCTGCTCTTTGACGCCCTTCGATTTTGCTCAGCAGAAGCTTCTCCGCCTCGCAGGTGGCGATGGGGCGCTCTGCTAGTGTTGCAGTGCCGCGCCTGTGGCGCAAGGCGTCGTGGCGAAAGAGCATGGGACATCCCGGCATTGGGTAGACTCCGTCTTGCACACCTCTCGAACATCTACTCCATACGCCGTCGCCACCGTCGGAAAAGGCACGAAAGATGATGCCCCGCGCCGAAACCATCGGCGCGTCGGAGCTCAGCGACTTTGAGGATGTCACCAGCAGAGAATCAGACATGCAGGGCTCCAGCACGTCGAGCTCCCAGCACGCTGCGTCGGAAAAAAGTACCACCATAATGAGCACAAGCCGGTCGTCCTCTGGGCATCCACACGAGCAACGGAGAAGCGTTATGAGTAGGCTTTCCAAGCTATCGACGGAGGCGACGATGATGGCGAAGAAGAAAAAGAAGACGAAGAAGAAAGCCGGCAGCTGGAAGAAGCTAACTGTGAGGAAGAAGCGCATCCTATGGTTTCTCTTCACGCAGGTTTTGTATGTGACGCTGGTGGTGACGTCGTTGCTGACACAGCGCGAGCTGCTCACGAACTTCTTCTGGGACAACGCGGAGGCGCAGTTGCTGCTGCTGCAGACCACCTGGCTGGCCAAGTTCTACCAGATGGGCTTCGGCTTCCGCGCCCAGGCGAGTAACAACTATCATCTACGGTGGTTGGAGATGTCGTCAGCGCAGCAAGAGAGCGCGAGAGCGGCGGGAACGCCAGAGTACGTGAACATGATCAGTGCGCTGCAAGGGGAGATCTTTAGCCGCAAGATTGAGTACTCCCTGCTACTAAACGTCAGTGGCCACATCGTGGCCAGTGCCAATGAGGAGCGCCAGTGGCTTTCGCGCCGAAGTACGAGGCTCGGTGAGAGGTTCGACCCCGGGGGCATAGTGACACGCGCGAGGGCCAACAACGCCACGCCGGGCTTCCAGCTGCAGGGTGCGACTGTAGTCAGCAAGGCGGAGGTGGAGCTGGAGGAGCCACCCATCTGGAGAGAGAGACCCTACGAGTTCCTGCCGACGCCAGCAACCCACTGGATCGACCAGGACGACGCCTGTGTCGGCAGGTTCACGGTGACGAACATGTACCGCCTCGGAATCTTTGTGGGCATGGTGCTCTCGGGAGACGTGCTGAATGGCAAGATCACCGTGCCGTTCTTTGTGGTGGACACGCTGGACCAGGAGGCGGGGTACGCGGCTGTGTACGTGAGAGATGCGCAGCACAAGTGGACCAAATCGACCAGCTACCGCCGCCGCTTCTTCAAAGTGTTCACTCGTGATGACGACTTCGCGGACGAAACCGACTTTGACCGCGTGCCACGCGAGCTTCTGGAAGAGGTGCTGGACGCGGACCATGGCCACGTGGCCAGAGCTCGACGGGGCGCCATGGTCTTGGCGGCCACCAGCATTCCACCCACCGTGACCCAACGCAACCAAGCGGCGCCCAGGGTCTTTGATGATGCCGAGACCAACCCGCCTGCGCAGGTGGTGTTGGTGCGCGGCGTGGACCTCGACGCCTTCAAGATCTTCGACCAGCTGACCTACATCACCTTGGCCAGCATCGGGATCATCTTCGTGTTCGAGCTGTTCGTGTTGTTCCTGTCGCTGCGCTTCATGATCCGACCACTGGAGCAGATCGCGCAGTCGCTGCGCAACCGCGTCCAGGTGAGCGACGAAGACCTGCGCGCGGTGCACGTGGGGCCCATGTGGGTCTTGGGCTCCATCCTCGCCGCCTGTCCCGCCGTCGTGCTGGTGGTGCTCGTCGTGCTGGAGAACGAACATGCGCTCGACGAGGCTAAGCTAGGGGAGGCGGCTAGCCTCTCTGGCGTCTTCGAGATCATGTATCAAGTCAAGATCGACCAGATGGGCTTCGGCTTCGTCGGAGTGTCTAGCTCCGAGTCCGTCCGGGCGGTGCTGCTGGACCCCAACGACACCGCCAAAGTATCTGCGGCCAATGCCACATTGCACGCGGAGATTCTCCGACGCCAGATCGAATTCTCGCACCTGCTGGACGTCAACGGCAGAGTCCTCGTGTCCCCCAATGCCGATCGCCGCGGAGAGGTGCTGGACCCGGCGGGTATCATCAGTGCTACGCTATCGGAGAACCGCAGGCAGCGATGGACGGCGCGACTGACCATCGATGAACTGAACGCGGAGAACCCACCAGTGTGGTTGGAAAGGCTCTCGCCAACGACGCCCTTGTCGACCCTGGCGCCCAGCAGCACCGGAGGCGCTAGTATCATCCGATACACCACCACGCTAGTGGACGCCGACGCCGACGGCTTCGCCGACGGCGTTCTGCTCTCTGGGGACGTCGTGAACGGCAAGACGGCCATCGTGGAGAGGGCCCTCACCATCCACAAGAGGGGCTACGAGGCGATCTACCTAAAAGACGCCGACGGGTCCTGGATCTTGTGCTCCTCCCTGGAGGCGTACTTTGAGGGCGATACGCCTACCGTGGACATTCCTTTTCCCCATCTAGACCTGCTGGACGAGGCGCTGGAGAAGGGAAAAGCTATTTCCCGCTTTGGGTCTGTCAACTCGCACAACTACGCCTTCGGGGTGAGACCCATTGAATCGTCCGTCTCCATCACGAGAGAGAACAACGTCATACCGCTGGAGCGAGAACCCATCGTGGTCGTGGTGCATGGGGTGCCTCAAAGCTCGCATCTGGAGATCATCGAGCAGTCGAGGAACTTTGGAATCGGGGTGTTAGTTGTACAGATCGTTGCGAGCATGGTCGGGATATATGTGGCTTTCGAGCCAGTAAGGAAGTTGATTATCGTGCTCAGGCGATACGGCTTCATCGACGAGAAGGATGGGACGGTGATGGGATCCATCACCTCGAATGCTTCGGCAGTCGGCGCCAGATTGAGGCATATCCTTGGCGGAGCCCGGGCGAAGATCCAGCCTGGCAATGATTGATCACAAGGAAGAGGACCGTGCGAGCACGATCGGCGAACCAAGAATCATGCGGAAAAGGTATGCAAGGTGGTGAGGGTCTGTGTTGTGTGGCCATGAATCAGCTCTGGAGGGAAGGAAGGACCCGCGAGGCAAAGAAGGAGAAACTGACTTCGCGACATTTGACGTATCGCTCGCACAAACACTACAGCGCGCACCGCCCCTTCACAACCATGGCATTCTCCCTCAACCTTCGCGGCAAGATCCGGAGCAAGGGGATGCGGTCGCGCTTACATATCCTACTCAGAACCACAGGAGGCATGACACAGCCTAAGGCCCAACAAGGACTGCTGGACCACGAAGCCGCTGGCGCAAGCGGCACGTTGTAAACTAGATTGAAGCAGCCTCTAAGCCGACTCACTCTCGTCGGCGCTGGTAACAGTGGCGATGGTGGCCGCATCAGCTTCCTCCTCGATCTGAAGAGCTGAAGAAGCGCCGACGATCTCGGCATCTTCTTCTACTTCCCCTTGTTCTGCGACAGGTGGGTCGTCGACAGCTTGTGGAGCGACAGGGAGCTCGCTGGTGATACCAGTCTCACGCAACGCAACGTCCTCGTCGAGCTCATCGCCCTCGACCTCGTCCTCCTCGATGCCATTCTCTGTGGGCGCAGCCTGATCGCCTACCATGGTCCACTCCGTATTGGAAGGAGAGGCCTGCGAGCTTGTCGTGCCCTCCGGCAATCCATCGGCGAGGGTCTCTGCGTCTTCGTCAGCGGTGATGGACATGCCCTGCATGGGCTGGGTGTTGGCCTTGGAGAACGGGTACTGCGGAGCGCTCGCGTGCGCGACCGGTGCGACGACGAAGGACTTGGAGGAATGTCCAGCTCCGCTGGGAAAGTCCATGGTCTCTCCGTAGCCAAGCTTCTCCGCGAGCGCCCTCGTCCTGCTTTCCACCGAGAAATCGTCCGAGCCAAGGCCGACGAAGGAAGCCTGCATGGCGGCAGCCGGCAGCGCGGCGGCCTCCACCTTTCCGGCGATGGGAGAGTCGTTCATGGCCGAGGTCGCGTAGTCGATTGCTTGGAGCTCTCGGATAGCATTCGCCAGGGCCTTGGAGGCGGAAGCGATGCTGTCGGAGTCCACGCACTTCCGAGCGGCCAGAAGCGCGTCCTGCGACGCCTTCATCTTCTGCGTGAGCATGTCCATCGCGGGCTGGCGACTCTCCAGCATCTGCGACGCCTCCTGCATGTTTCTGCGGAGTCGATCGCGCTGCATCTGCTCGAAGTAGGCAGTCTGCGAGCGAAGCTGCTCCTGCTTCGCGTCGTGCATCTTCTGCATGAACTCTCGGCGCTGCTTGAGCCGGCGGAGCTCCTCCTTGCGAGCGACCGACCTGGAGAACACGCGCTCCGCGTTCTCCACGGACATCGTCGAGGTCATGAGGCTCCGCGAGAGAGCGACCGAGCTGTGCGTCAGGTTCTTGGACGCCGCGAGCTGCAGCCCGGTGCTGATGGCCGCGTCGGCCCGGCCGATGGTCAGATCAACCTCAGAGTCGTCCTTGCATTCGGAGATCGCCACGCACTCGCGAAGACTGTCCAGGCGCTGGCGAAGGACGGTCAAGCTCGTGATGCAGGCCTGGGCCTCGGCCTTCTTCCGCTCGGCCTTTTCGACCTCGGTGTTGATGTGGTCGCAGCACGTGCTGACCTTGTAGTTGCACTCGTCTAAGGCCGGCGCCGATCCGGAGACGGTTCCGGAGCTGAGCAGTTCCGTGATGGCATTGATCGCATTCTCGGCCTGCGTCAGCATCTGGCGGACGCCGGGCGCGTCCATGACCGCGACGTCTTCTGCAAGAGCCTTGGCGGTCTGGAAGCGAGTCACCTGCGCCTCGAGCGCTTCCTGCACTGAGCGCCGATGAGCGGACTCCCTCTGCAGCTTGGCGTACTCGGCGTCCACGACATCCTCCAGCGCCGCGGTCTTGAGAATCGCATCTTCGATGCTGCGGCGGACCACGAGGGCGCCGACTTCGAGCCACTGCGACACGCTTCCCTCGACGCGCCTCTTGGCGACGTTCATCGACGTCTCTGCGGCGACGACCGCCTCCTTGATGAGCGTGACAGATCCTTGCGGGCTGACCTCATTTCGTCCGGCGGGAGTGCCGTTCTGCGTCGTGAAGCGCGTCTGCGATCCGAACCAGTTGGTCTCACCCCACTCCGCCTCCAGATGCAGGCGCAGCGCGTCGGACCAGGTGCACATTTCCGCAAGGCGCTCGCCGACGCTGCGGTAGTGCGCGTCCAGCATCTTAAGACGATCCATGTCCGTGCTCCGCTGAGCCGACACCTTCTGGACCTTGACGGAGGCCGCACGGACGGCGTGATCAGCGGCGTTGACCACGCTGAAGGCGTATTCCACGAGGCGCGGGCCGCTGCTCCGCGAGAAGGTGCCGACGCCTTCAAAGGTCACGTAGCGTTCAACTTCGTGCACGACGGTGTGCGCTGCCGCCACCTCGCTGCTGCACATGTGCCCCACGAGGGCCGCCCCGGACGTGTTCACGAGGGCATCCACCGCAGCGATCTGCTTCTTCAGGACAGGGAGGCAGCGACGGGCGTCGCTGATCTCGACGTTGCGCAGGCGGGTCTTTTGCTGCTCGGCCTGGAGAGAGCTTTCCTCCTGGCGGACGCTCTCCTCGGCACTCGTGATGCTCCGAGAGACTTCCCGGGACGCCGAGGTAGGTTCCGCCTCGATGGCCGACACGAGGGTCTTGAGATTGTTGAGCTCGCTCTCGGCTTTGGCGATCTTCTCCGACAGCACCAGCGAGTCGGCGCTCTTCAATTCTGCCGCGCCCTCGACGACCACCGCGTGCCTTGACTGGAGCGACTTCAAGCTGCTCTGGACGCGCTCCACAGCCTTTCGCGCGATCTCCAGTTTCTGGACGGCGTCGTCCACAACTTCTTCCACGTTCTGCACCGCGGAGGTGGCCGTGTTCACCAGCGCCGTCGAGTTGCCAGAGCCCGACAGCCACGCGGAGATGGGGGTATCAAGCTGGGCCTGGGCGGCAGCCAGCGCCTTGTCTGCCTTCGAGATGGCCTCCTCGATGGTCGCCGGCATGAAGAGGGGTCCGGCCGACGCGTCACCGCCTTCCTCTGCGGAAACCACCGGTTGCATGCACGCGGCGGCCTTCTCCTTGGCCAGCGCCAGCGTCTCGTTGAGCGATGCAAGCTGCGCCTCCACTGCGGCGCGCTCACGGTGCGCCTTTCCTACTCGCCGGCGCAGCTTGTTGGCGTTGTTCTCGGCAGCAATGATCAGATCCTCAGCGCGACTGACCGCGGGGGCGATGGTGGCGGCGTCGGCGCCGCGGCGGAGGAGCTTCGTGGCCTCGTTGAGGGCCTCGGTCGCGTCCTGAACGCCCGACTCGCACATCTGCTGAACTTCGGGTCCCGCAGCGGCCAGGGCGGCAACCAGGCCTTGCAGCCTGGCCGAGAGGGAGTCAATTTGCGCGGACGCGGAAGCTCGGAGCTTCTCGGACGCGTCGCGGTCGGCCTTGGCCTTTGACACGATCTTCTCCGCGGCGCTGATCGACTCTCCCGTGATCTTCAGGGCATTCTGCGCGGCATCTTGCTCGGCCTGGCGGCTCGTGCCGTCTGGCCCGGCCTCCTCCACCACGGCACAGAGGCGCTTTGCGGTGTTGAGGTTCTCGTGGCATTCTTCAAAGGCGGACGCCACGGCCGGCACGGACGTGAGGCCGAGCTCGGCAGCAAAGCTCTCGAGCTCGGCAAGCTTGTTCTCCTCCAGCTCCAGCGTGGACTGGTTGAGCTTGGCGTGCCGCTCGAGGATCGCGGCCTCTCGCTCCGCCTCGCGGGCCATGTTCTCGGCCGCGTACACCGCTTGCAGCGCCGCCGCGACGGCGGCAAGATCGCCGGCAAGCTCATCGGCGAACATCCACGCTGCAGTGATCGGGCGATCCAGCCTGCTCCGTGCTTGGCCGCACTCGGCAACGGCGCGAGAAATGGCATCCCGAAGAGGGCCTTCCCGCGTCTTCTGCACGGTCTTCGACGCCTGCAATTCCTCCAGCGTGGCCTCCGCCTCGGCGAGCGTCTCGGATTCTTTGTTCCTGGTGCGCTCCGTCTGGGACAGCACGCGTCGGATCTCGTCGAGCTGCTCCTCGGCGGTGACGATGGATTGCTCGGCGGCCGCTACGCTCTCAAAGCAGTCGCGTGGGTGCAGGCCTTGCTGCTCCGTGCGGCGAATGATCCTCTTCGCGTCCTTGATGTCGGTCGCTGCCGCGTCGCGATACGGCTCGAGCACCTCCTGGACGACCTTGCCGGAGGCATCGATGATCCCACAGAGGTCGTTGAAGCGCTGCTCAATCTGCTGAAGCTCCTGCTGCACGCGCGCCGCGTCACGCCGAGCGGCGTCACGGGTCTGCTTCTCGCTGATGAAGTGCTGCTCCGCATTCTGGATGCTGGCGAAGACTTCCTCGACCACGCCGCGATCCTTGTTCACGTCCTCGCTCTTCTCGAGGGTTGCCCGTGCCCTCTCCAGCTGCTTCCCAGCCTCTTCCACGGCGAGGACCAGCGCTTCGCAGTCGCCAAGGCCCTCCAGGCTTACGCGCTGCTCGAGATCCTTCAGGGCATCGGCGCACTGGTCAAGGCGGAGCATCTCCTGCTCGCGGAGGCGGTCGTTGACCTCCTTGCGCTCCCGCTCGCGAGCGCAGACGAACTCGAAGGCTGCCACCTGACGGCCAGCCCTGCGGACGCTCTCTTCGAACTCTTCGACGTCGCCGACCTGCTGCAGAGCAGCGGCGCGGATCGCCTCATCTGCGACCATCAGCGCGTCTTGCACCGGCTGACGAGACGCAATGCCACAGTTCTGAGCTTCCTGCACGAGCTGTTCGAGCTTCTTCTTCTCCTCCTCCAGCTCTAGCCTGCACGCGTTGCGCTGATCCTCGATGGCCTTGACGCCGCATTCCTCCTCGAACACCTGGCCGACACGGTCGACGGCGTCCTGCGCGTTCTGCGTCGTTGGCTCGTAGGCTTGGACCTCGGTGGTGCTCAGCGCCGCCTCGGCGGCGTTCACGGCGTCCCGCGCATGCGAGATGGCGCTTGCCAACGGCGGCGACGTGATGATCCCAAGTTCTTCCGCCTTGCTTTCGTACTGCTCCAGCAGCTGGATGGTCTGCTGAAGAGCATTTCCGTACGTCGCGCGGGCTTCGTCGACGCGGAACTGCTTCTGCTGAATGTCGTCGAAGATTCTCTGCGCGCCGTCGACAAGCTCGATCGCTTCGTGGACCTGCTTGGAGCGCTCCTCGAGATCGACGTCGTCGTCGGTGCTCTCACCGAGAGACTGAAGCTCCATGACGGCCTTCGTGAAGGTGCGCTGCAGCGCCGAGCTCGCGAAGTTGGCGGGGTTTGCCGACTGGCTCTTCACGGCCGTCCGGTTGGCATGCATGATCAGCATGTTGCGGCAACCGGAGATCGCCTCGTGAGCGGACTGCACCGTATCGACGAGATACTGAATGTCAAACTCCTGGTAGATGCCGTTGATGCCGTCCCGAATACGGCCGAGGCGCGTGCGGCCTTCGTCGACGAGGGTCAGGAGCTCCGCGCGCTGCTTCGCCTCCTCGTCGCGCTTCTCCTTGGCGGAGAGGATGGCCTTCTTGAAGACCGTGTTGCGCTCGAGGGCGACGTTGAGGGCGGAACGGAAGGCGTTGGTGCCGCTCATGGTGAGTCCCTTCGCGTAGCGCACGGCGGAGATCGCCTCGTTCATCGTCTCCCGCACCTTGGCTTGGTTCTTCACGCCGTATCGCTCTGCGAGACCGACGTTGTCGCTGAGGAACTGGATGGCCCGCTTCAGCTTGTGCGACAGAATGTCTTCCTGGCCGCGGAGCCACCACTTCTGGATGCGGACGACGAACGGCAGGATCAGGGAGTTGCGCATGGACTGCAGCGTCAGGAGCACGTCGGCCCGCAGGAACAGCTTGGACGTGCCGAACCGGTAGTCGTCCGGGGTGACGCGGTCCGCAACCGTGTCGCAGGTCATCATCCGATGCGTCTGCTCGCGCCAGGTGAACTCGGGGTCGATCTTCACGAAGGCGGAGAAGACCTTGAACTCCCTCACAAACTGCTCATACGGAATGCGCGTGGGGAAGCCGCTCCTGCGGATGGCCAGCGCGGCCATCACTCCCGAGCACACGAGCTGGCGGAGAACGCTGGGGCGGTCCACGACCTGAGGGCTGAAGTCGTCGTTCGTCTTGATGCAGCGCACGAAGCGGATGTCCGACGCCTTCAGCGTCTTCGTGAGCTCCGTAAGCTGGGTCAGGTAGTGACCCGCAACAGTGGCGCGCCCCGCCCGGTTGTCCTCGACGGACGTGTTCGGGAAGAGGGACTGCATGATGTTGCTCGAGGAGGTCGCGCACACGCTGGCCAGGTGCGGGAAGAGCGCATCGAGGTTCTTCTTCACGAATCCATCAATGCTGTAGATGACCGGCCCGGCGTAGTGCTTGATCACGAAGTCCGTCGCGTCGGTCCACGACCCGTCGCGGTGCTTCCACTGCGTGCTCGGGCCGCAGACGCCGTAGAACGGGTTTCCCACGTAGGTCTTGTGCCACTTCGAGACGAGGTTCTGGTCGCCGGCCGCCGCTCCGCGGCTGCACTCGCTCTCCATGAACGGGATGAGGCCCATGGGCTTCTTCTCGATCAGCTCGATGCAGAGGTTGTTGTCGGGGAACTCGGTCTTGTCCCACTGGATCTGCTGGCGCTCGTACTCCTCCGCTTCCTCCTGGAAGACGGCGAGGTTGAAGAGCTGCTGCAGCTTCTCGTTGGTGAAGTTGATGAGCAGCTGCTCGAAGCTGTTGGTCGGCATCTCCTCGAAGCCGAAGATATCAAGGATGCCGATGAGGTGCTTCGGCTGCGTGCCGGAGACGTTGAGCGTGGCGTTGATGCGGCGCACCAGCCAGTCGAAGAGGGCGCTGTAGACCGCCTTGCCCAGCGCATCGCGGCTGGCGGAGCTCTGCGTGGCCGTCTGCGGTGAGACGACCTCCTGACCGGAGGGGAGCTTGCGGACGCGCTTGATGAGCGCATCGCCAAGCTCCGCGGAAGACACGCCGAGGCACTTCCCGGCGGCGCTGAGCGCCGCCACTTCCGAGATGCGGCAGGATTCCTCGTCCGGGGACGGCGCGAACTCGACGTTCTCGAGATGCAGCACGCCGGCGACGATCTGCAGGATTTCCATGCGCTCGTCTTCGGAGATGTTCACCGCGTCCATGGACGTCATGGTGTTGTCGAACTCGTCGTTGTCCGAGAGGCCGTCCACGGCGTAGCAGCCGGTCATGGACAGGCAGCGGTAGTCCTGGATGCCCCCAAGCAGGAAGGCCTCCCGGATGTCCGCGGGGGCGCCCTCGAGCAGCTGGTAGAAGATGTGGTAGTTGCGCTCTCCCTGGGAGGGCTCCACGACGCGGGCTTTCTCGAGGAGGAAGGTCTTGATCTCGCCGCCGCAGATGGTGAACATGTTGTCGTAGTTCAGCTGGGTGAACTTGCCGAAGCGGCTGGAGTTGTGGTTGCGCAGCGTCTTGGCGTTGCCGAAGGCCTCCATCAGCGGGTTGGAGCCGACGAGGCGCTCTCCGAGGTCCTCGGTGCCCGATCCGGCCTCCCCGCGGCGAGCAACCGTGGCGAGGTACTGCAGCATGAGCTTCGTGGTCTCCGTCTTTCCCGCTCCGGACTCGCCGCAGATGATGATGGCCTGGTTGTTGCCCTCGTTGCGGATGTTCTGGAAGGCGTCCTCGGCTTCCTGGTACGGATGCGGCGGGAACTCGCCGTAGGGCTTGCCCTTGTAGCGCATCATGGTGTCATTCCCATAGATGGGCAGCCACTTGAACGGGTTGAGCGCGATGAGAATGGGCCCGGTCCTCGTGTAGATCTCGTCCAGGCGGAAGCGGTAGTCCACGTTGCTCAGGATGGAAGCATAGTTCAGCGGGCTCAGGTCGTCCATGTTCTCCACGGAGGAGGCGTTGCTCTCCATGCTGCGCGGAAGCAGCTTCCTGGGCGCTTGGCCCTTGCGCGAGCGCATCTTGGGCGCCTGCGCCTTCCTGGAGGTGTCCACGGTGACGCGCGTCCCATTCTTGGTCTGCACGGTTACACGTGCCGCGCCATCCTCATCTGGGGGTGGGGCACGAGATAAAGATGCTCAGCGACGCCACAAATTCCAGCCTCTTGCCACGCGCTCACCACCGTCGATGGGCTCCACGGCCACCACCTTGGCCTCCTCGAAGGCATAGTCCTCGGACTCCAGCCAGACGGGGGTGTCCACGGCATGGACGTCCCAGCGGATCTGGTGGTCCATGGTCCCGGCAGTTTAAACGTGGAGGGCGCCAACACTTGATCCACCGGCCGCGCGCGTTTCGTCGATCGGATCTCAGGTCCCGTAGCTCTGCGGTCAATGCGGAGGGGCTCCGGTGGGCTCAGCAACACCGGCGCAATGAGATGCGCGTGTGGGAGCCGTTTGCGTCTGATCTGCGAACCGAAGACAAGATTGTCGTGAAAGGCGGATCGCAGCGGATGGAGTGTTCTCTGCCGAGCAGGGGTTTTCCTTTCGGAGTTGTGGGTGCTCCGCTGACCGGTTTGGCGGTGATTGCCGGCGCCCTACAGCCTCCGCGACAGACGGAAGCTGATCGATATGTGCCTGGTCGCTGAGGCCATTGGCAGAACCGGTGAGCACCTAGCTATGGCTTTCTTTGGCTCGTTTCCCTTTTGATCATCACCAATCGATGTCGCCGCGATCCAGCCCGCGCCAAGTTTGGCAGCGCTAAGGATTCCAGCGTGTTCCTAAGCCAATGACTCCGTGTTCGATTTTCACATTTCCTCCAATGAATGCTGCTCAAAGTGTCGCATGCCAATGAAACGCAGTTGACGTGCTGTCGTTGGAGTGATGGCGCAGCTCCATTGGCCACTGGAATGTTGAAGCGCCCAACAGCCTTCCGATTGGGGAACACGCGGTGTTCGTTGGGGTCGTTCGCGCCGGTCCGTCCACGGCGCAGGGGTACGCCCCATACTCCAGGGAGTTACGCACACACACGAACCCGCGCAGTAGGCGGCGAAGTCAGGGGAGTAGTGGATGGATAGTACGTAGTGTAGTGTGTAGTAGGTAGGCAATGAGCGGAGCGTGGATCGTGGAAAGCAAAAAGCAGACACAAAAAGCAAGGGCAAAAAGATAGCTACAAAGTGGCTGGCTGACAAGCAGCCAAGCACGACGCGCAGCAGGCAGCAGCAGGCAGCAGCAGGCAGGCAGCAGCCTAGCCAGCATGCGTCTAGCTATGCATCAGTTCGGCTTTTGAGGTCGTTTCGTACCTGTGTTATAGAACCAAGAAAGACCTCAAAAGCCGAGCTGAGCGCTATCCGACGCACCACCGACGCCCCCACCGCCCGTTCACTAGCTAGCTAGCTAGCTCCGACTTCCAAGCATTCAAGCAAGCTGCGTGCGTCTACAGCCAGCTTCCACGCTGCGTCCACAGCTTGCAAGCTGCCTTGGTCCAGTCTCAATTGGACCTGAGCGACAAGGTAAGAGGGGAGTGTTCCGAAGCAAGCAGGATTTCAAGCAGGATGGTACGCACCAAAAGCCGCGCGCAAACGAAAAAAGGAAAAGCGCCACCAACGTTCCCTATCAACCTCCCTTCGAATGGTTGGTAGCACGGTACTGCCTCTGCCAATGATTGGCGAAAGCGCCTCCCTTGCTAACGGCAATCCGGGATTTGAATCCTAGAAGAAGCTATATCAAAGCCAAACATTTTTCACATCGCGCAAAGAGCAAAGATCGATTAAAATCGACCATTTACGCGCCAAAACCCCCTGATTTCGGAACGCCGCTGCGGCGGACGGCGCCGCCCATCAGTTCGGCAGCGCTCCATGGATGTGAGATTACCGCGGGAGATCCTAGGTACCCCATCTGCCTGCCCTCATGCAAATGCGGTGCTGACAACCCGAGCCAGTGGCCTCTCCCAGCGCCCAGGAGGGCGTGTCTCCCGCCGAGGAGAAGCGGCACCGAGCATGGGGCTGCATGCTCATCCTGCAGGCGACGCGGCTGATCCGCCGCTCTCACATGGTGCGCCACTCGGTGCAAGTTGGGGTTGGAGAAGTCGGAAAACCCTTGAAACAGCGCAAAAATATGGCAAGCTCGTCAGGATTTCCGCCAAGTGCTGACGAAAATCGCCGGTCTTTGGCCTTCAGGTCTGCGCCACAGCCCAGAGTCTGCTGCAGCGCTTCTTCTTCCGCCGCTCGCTGAAGCGCTTTGATGTGTTCGGAGTGGCCATGGCCTGTCTGCTGCTCAGCCTCAAGCTGGAAGAGGAGCTGGACATGGTGATGCTGCGGGAGCTGATCTTCGCTTTCCACCGGCTGTACCAGGACCGCCGCGGGCTTGCGCATGTGCCAATGGAGCTCGGCGGCGAGCGCTACTGGCGCTGGAAGCAGCATCTCGTGACCACCGAGCGGCACCTGCTGAAGGAGCTGGGCTTCGTCTTCTCGCGGGCGATTGAGCACCCGCATAGGTACATCCTGCCGCTCAAGGAGCAGCTGCAGCTCCCAAACGCCCTGGCGCAAAGGTCGGTGGCCACTCTGGTTCTAGATGCTCCGCATCTTCAAGAAGCAGCGAGAAAGAGAAAGATGAGGAGTAAAGAGAGAAAAAGAACGAGAAAGGAACGGAACCGGGCAAGGGGCGGGCAAGGGGGGCAAGGGGGGGAAGGACAGCTCGATGCTTGAGGCGATTATTCAAAAGCGGATGATGCGGGATCCAGCGTGCTTGACTTGGGGCTGAGGCTGACAGTGACCGAAACTCTAGGTGCTTCGCCCTCCTGAACGACACGCTTTTTGTGGACGTGGGGCTACGGTATCGCGGGATACACGTCGTAGCGGCGTGCATCCATCTGGCGGCTTTGCAGCTCGGATTGGTGCTGCCGGAGGCGTGGTGGGAGATCCTGGATTGCACTGCGGAGGACCTGGGCATGATCATGACCTCCATCCTGCAGTTCCATGAGCTACTGCAAGACGGCGCGGTCCACGGTTGGCTGGACCCCTTGGCGGAGGAGTCCTTGCTCCGCGATGGCGAATGAGGCGGGCGATAGCTGTTGGAGGACCATTCTGCGGCGCACACGACTCCGGGAGATCCGCTTGGCGTCTAGTTGCTTTTTGCTTTTGGCGAAGGATGGACCTTGAAGCTCCTCTTTGCCCACCCAGAAGGCTACCTCTCTCTACCGTTTCTGCCGGGTTCGCGAGCTTTGCGAGGTTCCGTGTCTGCGCCGAATTGCTTCTCGCTCAGCCGATTAATCGCGTGACTTTGCCAAGACCCTTCGCCCGGCCTTCCCTGAAGAGAAATGTGCTGCCGGGAAGGATCAGCTCCGTAAAATACAAGAACCGGAACGTCACGAGGTCCCGCTGCCCTGTGCGCAGACTCTCGCCGCCCTCTACGCTCACCAGCTGAGCCGCCTGTCGGAAAGATGAGAGGCATGGACCATCAGCGTCTGACGCCTCACGTCACCGCCTCAACGGACTGCGGATGGAATCCGAGCTCCTCACCTGTCTAACCGTGCCGCAATGAATCACCGGCTGATACCCGGTGGCGATCGTCGTGGAGTGGTGCAGAATCACCACCGAGGCCTCGAAGTCCCGCACCGCCTTCACACGCTCGTTGTCCAGCTCGCCAATCAGCGCCATGCCCTTCCGGAAGAAAGCTCGACGGAGCGCAACTCTCCGGCTCAGAGAGCGGATGGCGAAGGTGGCGGCTTGCCCCGTCTTCACATTCTCCGTTGCCTGTCGCTTGCACTCGATCGAGCGCACGGTGACGGGGAGCCACGCCCCGGCTCTGTCGGGTCCTGAGAGTTAGGAAGCATTCAGATCACAACGCGTTAGGACGTTAGGACGTTAGGACGTTTGCCGTATACAGGCAGACCCTCGCGAATCCCCAGCCGCTTTACCTAGCAGCATCGTGTCGTTCACGGACACCGACCCGCGAATCATGGTTCCTCCTGCAGGTAGCAAGGCAAGGGAGAAACCCAGCGACAAACCAAGCAAACTCTTGTGAGCGGCACGACGTCGTGCCGGGAAGGCCTGGAAAGGCGTAGGAAGCCTTGCGGCCTGCTTACCGACGACTATTCCGACGCCCTTCACCTCGTAGACGCCGTCGATGGGAAAATACTTCTCCGGCAGGTCCTGTCCACTTATGGCAGGCACCGCGGGCCGGTAGAGGTTGAAGGATCTTCGGATTTTGGAGACGAACTCGCGGAGGAGCGGGAGGCCCAGGCCGGTGACGCTGGAGATCGCGAAAACGGGAGTGATCCTGTCGGACGCGACCGACTGCGCGGCGGCCTCGACCTGGGAGGACTCCTTCACCGGGTACGGCATCTTTCCACACGCCCTCAGGAACTTGGCCAGGGTGCGCCGGGTCTGCTTCAGAACGGGCTGCGGGGCGATGTCTATTTTCGTCACGCACACCACGAGGGGAATGCTCAGCGCACAGGCGATGGAGATGTGCTCCCGGGTCATCCTCTGGACGCCCATGTTGGCGCCCACCACCACGATGCAAAAATCGGGGCACATCCCCGTCAACCCGAAGACGGTGGTCTTGAGGTACTTCTCATGCCCGCAAAGGTCGATGAGCGTCACGGACCGATCCGCTTCCTTCACCACCTGCGCCCAGCGCTGCGAGTGCTGCCTCGCCGTGGCCACGACCTGCTCCCCGTCCCGGTATCCCATCACCTCCACGGTCACTGCCGACGTCCGACCATTATCCTGCTCGTGCCGATGCTTGAGGACGAGGGAGCGCGCACTCCCTCGGCCGTCGTCGAGGCCCGCAGAGGTGAGCACTCCTATGAGCGTGCTCTTGCCGCTGTCCACGTTGCCGATCATCGCAACTCTCACATCACTATCATTGGTACCAGAAGAAGATGAAGATGGAGAAGAAGAAGGAGAAGAAGATGAAGATGGAGAAGAAGAAGGAGAAGAAGATGAAGATGGAGAAGAAGGAGAAGAAGATGAAGATGGAGAAGAAGGAGAAGAAGATGGAGAAGAAGAAGGAGAAGACAAAGCAGAAGAAGCAGAAGAAGCAGAAGAAGCAGAAGAAGCAGAAGAAGCAGAAGAAGCAGAAGAAGCAGAAGAAGCAGAAGAAGCAGAAGAAGCAGAAAACAGTCAGTATCTGGCATGGCTTTGCAGTTGCCAAGCTTCTCAGCGGCACTGACAACGGGGGAAGAAAGGGGTGCTGCGTACCTGTCATCTACCCCGAGCTCCGTCAAGTTGGGCTGCAGTCCGCCCACGTCTCCTTCGGCCCCGTCCACACTGCCCTCAAAGCCCTCGTTTAGCAGCTGCCCCGCATCCGCCACGCGCAGGATCTTCTTGGCCGGCTTGGAAGCTTCTTCGGTGGTCTGTGGTCTCTTCTCGGGGCTCTCCGCGTCCTCAGCGGGGCTCTCCTGCGCCTTGTCCATGCTTGGCGGCTCACTGGGCTGCTCCGGAGCTGCCGGAGGCTCCGCCACGACTTCACTGTCGGGTTCATCGGGGTTCTCTAGGCTCAGATCCTCGCTGAAGAGGCCGGAGAGGGCGTGAGCATCGCTCTGAGAGCTGCCGCGGAGCCGATGCTTCTTCTTCTTGCCCTTCTTCGCGTCTCGCGGCGGCAGAACAGGCGCTGGGCCCACCGCGCTCACCGTGGCTGCCTCCATGAACGCCGGGGTACGCAGCAAGAGGAGCGCTGCGGCGGACTTTGGCCGCTTTGGGCCCTCTCGCGGCGGAAGCTCAACCCGTTTCGATACGGGACGAAGGACGAGTCAAGAGAGCGCGCCCAGTGGAAGCGTCCGACGAAAACTAAAGGATCAAGCTAGTCCGTGTTCCACTAATACGGCCCGTGCGGTGCGCACAGCCGAGAGGAGCGGCCGTGTCTGCGCTCAAGTGGCCAAAAAGGCGGCGGGCGGGAGATCTGGGCCGTTGCTCAACAATGATAAACTGTCCTCAAAACTTGTATAGAGATGTGATTTCTAAGATTGATCGAAACGCGACTGTTTTTCCAGCCACAGCCAGTTGGAAGGGCCGTCCTTGGCGGACAGACACGTTTCCGAGGCGCTGGAAGCCTCGAGAGAGTTTGCGCGCCCGCAGGTATTGGCCAGTTGGCGTGCGGCTGCCAACGGCCAGCAACGGGGCCGCTGCGCCAATGGAGAGCCGTAACGACGTGACGAGTGTGACTAAGCAGGATTTCATTGGGCGTCACTGCCTTCTCGCTTCATTGGTCCTTTTCTCGCAGTAGATGACTCATGATATGGATCAAGAGAAAAGGCAATTCTGCTGGCGCACTTGATTGAATGAATAGAACAACGATCTCCGAGTATGGCCGAAGCACCGTCTCTCAAAAATCATCCTATCCCTACATTCTTCGGCAGCGTCCCCGTTCATTGGCGAAAGCCTCCAGATGATTCTAATCTACAACATTTAAAAATATTTAAGCATATTTCAATAGTTTTGATATAAATAAAAGTTTATTGTATATGTATATGAAGAATAATGTTAATTATAAAGTATAGTTTCAAAAGTCCCGATGCGGTGGCAGCCAGCACCACCCCATCTTCTGCAAGAGAGTCGCGCGTCCAAGGCAGACGTCGACATCCCAGTTTCGTGGGCGCCCTTTCATCTCAGCTGAGCACTATGGGAAAAGGCGGAGAAGCCGGAGCCATCAGCGCGCCCCTGGAGGGCCGGCTGCTGAAGAAGTTCACGTGGGACGAAATAAGCCGCCACCGCACCCCCAAGGATGCCTGGATGGTCTACCGGAACAAGGTCCGTTCTGCGCCGCATTCTGTCAGCCTCCTTCGCTGGGCTCTCGGGATGCTTGCGTCGCCCTGAGACGGGCAGCCGTTGTCCCCTTTTGACTTGAGCGGCGCTCGACAGCCGCCGAAATGATACGACTGGTTCCGGCCCTTCCAAAGCAGAAAAAGATGCGGGAGCGGAAAAGCGCCAGTCGCTTCTTTGCGCTCTCCGCTTCGTTTGAAGTACAGAGGCAGTCGAGGGATGCGAGAGGGTGACGGGGGGTTGCTCAGTGCACAGAAGTGGGTGATGTTGCGCAGGCGTTTCCTTGCGTATCCTTTGGGGCAGGGGTTCAAGAAAGTCGAGGCTGATGGGGGCATGGGTTTCGCGAGGCTTCTCTGCACTCTGACGACGTTCAGAACACCCTGGCTGACGAAGGGCGGCGCTGCTTCTCTGAGTAGGTCTATGACGTGAGCAACTACATGGAGCACCCGGGCGGACTGGTCATCTTCAGCCATGCGGGAGATGACATGACGGATGTGTTCGCTGCCTTCCATCCGCCCTCGGCCTACCAAGCCATGGAGAAGTACCTCATCGGAGAAGTGGACATGGCGGGCAGCTCGCCGGATCTGCAGAAGGCCGATTCGCAGGCGAAGTTCGAGAAGGCGTACCGCGACCTGCGTGTCAAGCTGAAGAAGGCCGGCCTGTTCAAGGCCTCGTGGCTGTACTACACGTGGAAGTGCCTCTCGACGCTGGCCTTGTGCGCTCTCTCCTGGACGATGGTGCTGTCCTCGGACAGCTTCCTGGTGCACATGCTTGCCGCTGTCGTGCTCGCGGTCTTCTGGCAGCAGTGCGGCTGGCTCGCCCACGATTTCCTCCACCACCAAGTGTTCGAGAACCGCCGCCTCGGCGACCTCGCGGGCATCATGATCGGCAACGTCTGGCAAGGCTTCGACGTGTCCTGGTGGAAGAACAAGCACAACCAGCACCACTCCGTCCCCAACCTCTACGAGTCCCAGCCGGATGCGGCCGATGGTGAGTCCCGGGCGCGGCCCAGCGCCGCTTCATCCCAGGCGGGCGGAGAGACTGACAGAATCGTGTTGCGCCACTCTAGGTGATCCGGATATCGACACGATGCCCCTGCTGGCGTGGTCCCTCCGCATGGCCAAGTCCGCGGACTCGAAGCTGTCCCAGTGGTTCATGAAGCACCAGGCCATCTGCTACTTCCCGATCCTCGGGCTCGCTCGCCTGTCCTGGCTCGAGGGCTCGTTCTCCTTCGTGTTCCCGAACCCGCTGGCCTGGAACACCAAGAACCTCGACCTCGCGAAGAAGCTCGTGGCCAATCCCAACCTCGAGCGTGCTGGACTTCTTGTGCACTACGCCTGGGTCACGGCCCTGTGCCTGTCCACTGGCTCCCTCGCGCGGGCCGTTCTGTTCTTCTTCGTTGCGACGTGCACCAGCGGCCTCCTGCTGGCCATTGTCTTCGGCCTTGGGCACAACGGCATGTCCATGTACGAGGCGAGTGCGCGCCCGGACTTCTGGAAGCTGCAGGTCACGACCACGCGCAACATCACGGGCAGCCCGTTCGTGCACTGGTTCTGCGGTGGACTGCAGTTCCAGGTGGAGCACCACCTCTTCCCCACCATCCCGCGTCACAACCTGCCCAAGGTGCACGAGATCGTCACCGCGTTCTGCAAGGAGCAGGGCGTGACCTACCACGAGGCCAGCATCTGGCAAGGAACCATGGAGATTCTCGACACCCTGTCCAGCGTGACGACCGACTTCCTGGAGGAGTTCCCCGCGATGTAAGCGGCAGCGGCCGACGGAGCAGCTTGTCTCCGACTGCGAGGTGTAAAGCACGTAGGAGGCGTGAGGCATGTACTGTTATGGTGAGAGCATGTCATCTCTGTTGAAACCGACCAAGTAAGAGGCATGGGTCATCAAAGACCGAGGTTGTCAAGCTGCGTCGTTGTGTTGCTCACCCTCTGCAATAGTCTCGTTTCATTTTGCTGGTCTCTGTGCGATTGCTTGTTGTCTTCTCAAGCGTCATCCGGTGAGGAACCACGACAACAATGACGAATCGGGGTTGCCGAAGCAGGCAAGCGTGCGGAAAGACGGAAGTTGGCGGAAAGATAGCATAATCGAAAGAAGCTCATGTCTCTACATGCACCCGAACAAGAGCGCAGTCAAGAGCGCACTCGCAAGGGGTACAGTGATGTTGTCGTCTGCGATGGGAATCAGCTCGACTGCGGCCGCACCGATGGAGATTGCCAAAAGCTTCAAGGCGCAGCCTCCGGCGCCGTTCGTGGGACTGGACGGCAAAAGAATACACCCAGACTGTATGAACCACCACAGCAGGAGAGAGCTCACCAAAAATCCCCCAGCCACGAAGGCCACGCTGCCCGCTACGCTCTTGTCGGGCACGAAGGACCACTGGGAGCTCTTGCCGTACTTCCTACCGACGATATCGGCCAGCCCGTCCCCAGCCGCCATCTGCGCTACCGCAATGATGCCCACGGGGCTCCCTCGCCACTGGAGAATGGTCGCCGCTGCCAGCACAATGGTGTAGATGAGCGGGCCGCCCAGCGCCTCCTTGGCCTTCCCCGTCCGGCTGATGGCCTTGACGAGGGTGTTGGTGCTGGGGCCGTCGCCCTCCCTCTCGTCCCGCACGCCAGACAGGCCGGCCTGCACCAGCTTCGCAATCTGTACAAGCGGCACCGCCGCCGCGAAGATCCTGGCCATCTGGCTGTCGGAGTACAGTGGCCACAGCGCCAGGAACAGCGGCGCCGAGCCGCAGTGGATGATCTTCCTCGAGATCTTCGGGTCCAGCACGCCCTTTGCAGCAAGGGTCTGCCAGAACCGCAGCCACAGCAAGGCTGCCCCGGTGGTGGCCATGGCCACCACGACGTCGTTGGCCCCCGGGCCCAGGCCCAGCACCTCGCTGTAGCGGCTCCCGGCCTCGCCCAGGGTGGCCAGGGCCCCGAAGGTGGGGCTGAGCACGTCGCTGGCGGACAGCTCTGCTTGCGGGAAGAGCTGCAGGGACGCCTTGGCGATGCCGGTCTGGTCAGAAAGGCCCACGCGGTAGAAGAGCGGAAGCCCGGGGGCCGCGCCGGCGCTGAGGAGGCGGGGAAGCTCGTCGCCTTCCACCACGCCGAGGAGCAGCACGCTCGCGAGGAGGCCCAGGCTCCGGCTAGCGCCTCTCCCTCTCCCGCCCATGGCGTAGAGCTACAGTGTGAACGGCGCAAAGAGGGAAAAAATCTTGTCGGACGTGCCCCAGGCCCCGGGCTGGGTGGCCCGATCCTTCGCCGCCGCGAACTTCAGGTTGAAGGATCGGTAGTCGTTGGATTCTCGTTTCCGCGCGTGGCGGGCTGCCTCCTGACGAGGCGGACGCTTCCCGCTCTCGTCACGTGTGCCGGGGTGGTAGCGTCAAGTGCCAAGTGCCGAGGGTGGCATCGCGTGAGGGAGGGAGAAAAGGAGAGGGGCGCAGGAGAGATAGGTGAAGACCCGGATTTCTGTCGCTGCTGTCGAACCCCCGCCGCCTCCCGCTTTTACGACCAGAAGCGGATGAGATCGCTGAGCGTCTCGCCGTGGGTCAACACGCCCAGCTTGAGATTGTGGCCGTTCGTCTTGCTGCGCTTCGCCGCTCGCTCCCCTCCCGCCATGACGCCGACGCTGCTGCCCTGCGCCGTCTCGATGCTCACGGCGGGCCTTCATTGGAAGAAACGAGGACAAGGCCGTCGGGACGACTCGTCAGCAGAAAGGCTCGTCTGCACACGATCCCTGGCATCTTCCCCGTTGGTTCTCTAGGACTTACGGGGCTGGTCTGCTGTTGTATCTGCTGTACATGGCGTAGGTGTAGGCTCCGGTGTCGTGGATGACGACGACGTCGCCCTCCTCGGCACAGGGAAGCCACCGCTTCTTGGCGATCACGTCCCCGGAGAAGCAGAGAGGCCCGGCCACGTCGTGGTGGCGGAAGTCGTCCTGCTTGTTCTCGCCCTGCTTCAGCAGCGTCAGCCGATGGGCGTACTTGTCCGGCTTGTACACCGGGCGCAGGTACTGGTTGGAGCCGAGGTGGCACAGGACCGTGCGGCGCGGCTCTCCCTCCTGCATGGTGGTCTTGACCACCTCGATGGTGCTGGCCGCGTAGCCGGCCTTGCACACGATGCTCCGCCCAAACTCCGTGTAGACGCGGTAGTCCCCGGAGAAGAGCTCGGGCACCTTTTCCCTCATCTGCGCCGCATACTCGTCGAACTTGGGGAGCTCGTCCACGCCGTAGTTCACGCTGAGGCCGCCGCCGAGGTCGATGTACGAGATCTGCGGCTCGCCGCTGGGCAGGTTGCCGACCTCCTTGGCGAAGTCCACGAGAGCCCGCGCCGCATCCACGATCTGCGAGATGGCCATGCCCTGGGAGCCGACGTGCATGTGCAGGCCGCGGATCCACGGGTTCGCGTGGAACATCGCGACGCGCTCCTGGAGGTTCCCGGCGTGCACCTGCAGGCCAAACTTGGAGCCGGCGTGGTTCGTGGACGTGATGGCGATGGTGCCCTCGCTCTGGCACGGGTTCACCCGCATACCCACCATCTTGCTCTCCATCACCGCCGTCTCATTCAGGCGGCCAGCGACGAACAGACCGCGCACTTTATCCGCCTCCTCACTGCCGTCCATGTTCACCAGGCAGCCCGTGGAGATCGCGCGCACCAGCTCGCTCCGGGTCTTCGCCGGAGAGTCGAAGCACACCTTATGCGGCTCAAAGCCCAGCGCCAGCGCGTGCTCCACCTCCGTGATGCTCGCGCACTCGGCGCCCAGGCCGAGGCGGAGCAGCTCCTGCAGGACGCCGCTGAGAGGACAGGCCTTCACGGCGAAGAAGTGGAAGATGGGCGCCGGCAGGTGCTGCGTGCAGTGGCCTACGATCTTGCGGAGGCTGTCGAAGTCGAAGACGTCTACACATGGCTAACATACGGCGTAAATACGGTGTTACGCGTGAAAACCCTGCGACGGATCGGTGTGTAAACCCAAAGTCTGCTTGGTTGGGATACCTTTTCTTCAGTCAGATAGCCGTGCTCCTTCAGCAACTCCACCGCGGGCGCCACGGCAGCCTTGCGGACTTCGTGCTCGTCGGGATCCTTCACTTCCAGCAAGTGTGCGGCGTGAGGCATGGTTGCGCTCTTCGTGTCTCGTTTGGTTTCGCGGAGTGACGAAGTTGACGGATACGCGTAGATCAGCGGCGGAAATATTTTCAAATCAACATTATCAAAACTAATCCCTAATTGCTAATGGAATGCAGAGGTACTTTGAAAAGGTACACCATCGGCCACACTCTTTCATGCGGGTGCGTGTTGCACGCAGAGTAGAGGAGTACCCCCCCTTGGGTACTCCTTTCCGTTCAATGCGGCCGTTTCGAATCTGCTGCGATTTAATGGCAGCACATCCTCAGCGCGTATGACCCCCTTTTCCACCCCGCTTCCCTTCAACCCGGAAATCCCAAGGAACAAATTGCAGGGGGGTGAATCTATCCGATCTGGACGTCTCAAAGTGCTCCATGTTTACGTGCGGGCGCCAAAGCTGCAAAGCGCCACAGTTGTGTGATCTCCGCCGCGCTTTCCCCTTCTGAAGCCATTGTTTGGCGCTGTCACGATGTCGGACGCGCTGGAGCAAGCCGATGCGGAGACCCAGAGCGCGCACAAGGAGTACCTGAAGGAACACCCGGAGCTGCGCGAGCTCTTGAACGAGTTCACAACGGCGTGTCTCGTGGACCGGCCGGAGAACATCTTCGCCTTTGCGGAGCAGTTCTTCACGGGCGTTGTAGAGCGCAAGAAAGCGAGTCGACGACCAGTGGTGATCTGCGGACCGTCCGGCGTCGGCAAAGGCACGCTCATCGGCCGGATTATGGTGCGTTTTTCCTTTCGTCATCTCTGCCAAAACTCGAAAGCGCTTGTTCGCGCTTTGAAGCTTCGAGCGGAAAGTGGTGCGGATGTGTGAGTATCTTTGTATTGGTGGAGCTGTTGTGAATGGGAGTGGAGATGGGCGCCAAAAGCGCATGGAATGGAAAGGAAAGCTCTGAGAGAGGCTGGTTATGCAGGAGATGTGCACCTCACTGATGGCCCCGCTGAACACGAACTCTGCACCGTTGCCCTCTTAGGAAGCCAATCCGAATGCGTTCGGCTTTAGCGTGTCGCACACGACCCGCGATCCGCGGCCAGGAGAGGAGGACGGTGTGCACTACCACTTCACGACGGTGGAGAGCATCAAGGAGGAGATAGCGGCAGGCATGTTCATCGAGCATGCAGAGGTGCATGGGAATTTCTACGGCACGTCGAAGCGAGCGGTGGAGTCCGTGGCCGCCAAGGGCCGCATCTGCATTCTTGACATCGACATCCAGGGAGTCCGCCAGGTCAAGGAGTCCTCCCTCGATCCGTACTACCTCTTCATCGCGCCACCCAAGGCGCTGGAAGACAAGGACGCCAGTCTGGCGATGTTGGAGGAGCGACTTCGTGGTCGCGGCACCGAGACGGAGGATAAGATTCAGAAGCGGATGGGCAACGCCCGAGGAGAGATGGACTACGGCCTAGAGGACGGGAACATGGACAAGATCATCACCAATGACGATCTTGAAGAAGCCACCGCCAGCCTGCAGACGCTTTTCAACGAGTGGTACCCTCACCTGCAGAGTTTGAACGAGTAAAGTGGCCCCGGCTCCAGCCCTGCCTCTGGTTCCAACTCTGTCTGTGTCTCCGTGTGTTTTTCTGCGTTGTGCCCTGCGCCTTCCGACATGTTCACCGACGTCGATCACAAGGAGGACGCGAGGACGGTGTGGCTGCAGCGCTGCGCCCTGCGGTGCGAGTTCGTAGGGCTCCCAGGCAGGCAGACGAGGAGTGTGCTATTCGTGTGCTCTCTGCGGAGCGGCCAAGAAGCAGCGGGCCACAGGGCCACTGAAGAGCGTGGAGTATTTACTGTAGTCCTTATCGTGCTCATAACTTCTTCGGGTCGCTTCGTCCGGCTAGTATGCACGGGTCGTTCTCTTACGACGACCGTCGTTCTCAAGCAAACAGCTTCACGGCTCAGAAGCCTCTTCTCGTGCTTTCTCTTGGGCAAAGGTACCGACACCCTTCAGGAAAAAAAAGTGGCCAGATCGGCTCCCGGAAGCGGCGCTCGCACCAGTTCTTCTGCGTGGTCGTGTATATGAAATCAAAGGCGCCGAGTTTCCCCCCCGTACGGACGACATCTACCCCTCGTCCGATTGCGATTGCGACTCGGAGCTGCTGCTCCGGTCAAGTCCTTCAACGGCATCGAAATTCTCCTCCCCGAAGAAGCTGAAGCCCTTGAGGTTGTAGTGCATGTTGGCGAGGTCCGTGGCAGATGGCTTGGCACCGTCCTCCGCGGCCTTGGACGGGTTGGAGTCCAGAAGAAGCGGCTCGTCCTTGTCCGAGGCGTCGTCCGGGTCCTGCGCATCGGCTGCCTTCGGAACCTGCCGCGTGAACTCCTTGTCGATATTGCAAGTGTCCTCGACCGACCGCCCGAGCCTCGGCACGAAGGGCGGCGGAACCTGCTTCCTCAGCAGCCGATCCCACTGAATGTTCCGGAAGAACGGATGGCACTTCACTCGGATGTCTTCTAAGGCGCCCGGTGCACACTCGGAGAGCCTCCGGGACATGGACCGGACCCGGGACCCTTCCTGCAGCATCAGCGTTCTCTCTGGCGTCGACAAGTCGGAGTAGGAGTCACTTCGGAAGCTCCGCTGCGCCGCGCCGGGGGAAAGGCCCTCGGCCAGCTTCGATTCGTACTCGTTCTCGGCCGAGTCCAGGAAGACGCACCCCAGCCGCCGCCGCGGATCACGCTCCAGCAGGGCTTTCACGAAGGACTGACAATCTACAGATATTCTTAGGCGAGACGGGAATCGGACATTCTTGCGCAAAATTTTGGTACACATCTTATCGAAGTTTCTGTCGAAGAAAGGCGGCCACCTGTGGGTGAGCGATTCGCAAGTTAGATCGAAGGTCGCTCCCCAAACCTGACGACTCATGGACCGACGATGGTTCAGCTTTGCGTACCCTGTGGCCATTTCATAGCACACAACCCCGAGGCTCCACCAGTCGATGCCGCAGCCGTAGCCATGCTTGCGGAGCCACTCCTCCCCCAGGCTGTTCTCCAGGGCTCCGATGGCCGCGTGGTTCTCCGATCCTTCCGCCTCCTCCGGGAGCTCGCTGCTGCTCTCGTCGTCACTCGCGTTCGACCTTTGCGCGCGCCTGGAGGCCCGGCGAAGCGCGTACGCCCGATGCAGCAGCATTTCCGGGGCGAGGTACTCCGGCGTGCCGCAGAAGGTGTGCGTCCCCTCGTGGTATGTGACCTTCTCCTTGGAGAGGCCGAAGTCCGTCAGCCGAATGTTACCCCTCGCATCTAGCAGGATGTTCTCCGGCTTCAGGTCGCGGTAGATCACGCCGCTGCCGTGGAGATGCTGCAGCGCGAGGATGATCTGCGCCGCGTAGAACTGGATCATGCGTTCCGAGAAGTGGCGCATCCGCTTCAGGTGGAAGAAGATGTCACCGCCCTCGTAGTAGTCCGTCACGAGATACACCTTGTCGCGGCTCTGGAAGGCGAAGCGGAGCTGCGCGACGAAGGGATGCGACACCTTCGCCATGATGTGTCGCTCGGCCAAGGTGTGCTCGATCTGGTTTCGCCGGGCGATCTCCGACTTCCGGAGAACCTTCATTGCGTACACGACTTCATCGTCGGCCCCGATGGGTCGCACGAGGAAGACGCGACCGAAGGACCCCCTCCCGATGACCTGCGGCGCAGAAAGGATTTGCCGAAGAGGAGACGGGAAGGGAGAGAAGCACATGAGGCCGCGCAACCGGTTGTGCCCACGCAAGCCTTGGCTGCACCTTGAGGAGCTCAAAGTCCCGTGCGGACATGTTCATGCCGGGCGCCAGCCAGCTGGGCCGTCGCATGTTGCTCAGCGGCTGCGCGTCCGGATCGCCCCTCAGGATGCGCTGGAGCCTTCGGAGATGGGGCGCGACTTCGAGGAACAAGTCCACCTCGTGCGGCATCGGGCGGATCTCCAGGACTTGCGTCAAGTACTCCTGGAAGGCCATCTCCCGCGCGGCGATCACCTCCGGCGCTCTCGGATAGAACCACTTCTTCGGCGGGAAGCAGAACTCGGCAATCTCGGAGAAGGCCTACATGCAGGCAGGCGGTGCGCTCAGCGACTTGCCTCGAACCTCCCACCCAAGCGCCTTCCTTACCGGCATGAGCTTCTCATGGAAGCGCGCGAACTCCGAGTAGCGCCTCTCTAGGCGCCACGAGTGACCGGAGCGCACGCGCACTTCAATGACATACACGGTGTACCGGCTGCCGTACTGGTTCAGCCTTCCTCTCGTGCGCCGAATGGACGCCTTCAGCACCTGTTCAACCCGCCGTCCAAACCACAACATTGGCGGTGAGCAGGCCTTCTCCCAAGTTCTCGGCATCGGCTTTTCCAGCCAGAGCTCCACAAGGCGCACCTCCATCTCGGAGTTGCTGACGCTCTCCACGCCGGCTTCGTTCGAGAAGCCCACCAGGTCGGAGTCGCGCAGGGACAGGTCTCCATCGCGCTCGTCCCACGCGCGCCGGCCCTCGGAGCCCGACCCGCCGCCGCCAAAGGCGTCTGCCGACGCAGCCATGTCCGACTTGAGCGTCATAAGCGCTCCGCCCCGGAGTCCGGCGGTCCGCGCCCCGTTCAAACAAACGGGTGCCCGGCAAGCGCAGGCCGCCCCGCGTGTTCCCTGGCTTCTCGGAGGAGTCGCGCCCTGCGTGAACGAAGTAAAGCTAAGCACCGGCGCCGCTTGGAAAGCCACGGGGGCAAAGCGCTGTCCAGCGGCTCGGGCGCGGGGGGCCGAAGCGGCGCAGAAGTCGTCGAGGTACTTCGGGCGCACTGGGCGGCAAAAAAGCTGGCCAGGGCTTAAACACCTGAGAAACAGCCGAATTTGGATGTCATGCGTGGTCCGTCCGCGACCGCGAAGGCATCCGATAGCAAACGCACGGCGCTGTACCCGATCCGACCAGTTACGGCACCGCGCAGGGAGCGAATCAGCCAATCAGCCCCTAGAAACGCCATGCGATTCATTTTCAGAAATTCGAAGCCTTCCGACTTTGCGGTCAGCAAGAGCACCTCAAGCTCTTTCTCGACCAATTGCGATCGTACATGACGTCAGTGGAAGGGAACGCTTCAGAAGCACGGGCGCCTGCATTGGTCAGCTGGACCACTTCCATGGACCATCGACCAATTATGGTGCGGGAAGCGATCAGTGCGGCAGGATTGAACAGGACAGGAAGGCGGGACTCTGAATCCGAAACATTTTCAAAATTCAGGGCACCAACGCGGCAGCCAACGACCGCGCGGAAGAAGCGCGAAGATCCTTCCACGCCAGACGTTGAACGGAGAACGGAGAACGCCGAGAACCGAACCCCGAAAACCCGAAACCCCGAAAGCCCGAAACCCCGAAAGCCCGAAGCGAAGCGCGAAAAGAAGAAGAAGATTAGAAGGCGACGTGGAGCATCCGTCTGTCCTGACTTCCGAAGTACCGATACTGTACTAGGCCTAACTTCTATTTTTACTTTATACTTTTTCGAAACTTTACACTGTACCGGGAAACGGGAGATCAAAGACAACGCAGACACTCATCAAAATTTTAAAATATAAAATGCGAGGGAACCTCAACGCGACCGCGGATTATCCATCTGTCACAGCCCGGGAGATGGATGGATTTCCCGCCATTTGCGGCTTTGAACGCGTTCGCCCGGAACGTCGCTCTCTTGCGCGGCAGCCGCCGTACAGCTTCGGCCTTCGCGCCCGACCTTTCCGCGCCATGTCTGGGAAGCTGCCGAGCGCCGACGACAGCGCGCAGAAGCAGCAGGAGCTCATGATCAACGAGGAGTACAAGATCTGGAAGAAGAACGCGCCGTTCCTGTACGACCTGGTCATGACGCATGCGCTGGAGTGGCCATCGCTCACGGTGCAGTGGCTGCCCGGCGCGCGCGCGGTGCAGGGCCGGGAGGTGACCGAGCACAAGCTGATCCTGGGCACGCACACCAGTGGCGAATCCAACTTCCTCATGCTGGCGAACGTGCACCTGCCGCTGCCGGAGGCGGAGATCGACGCGCGCAAGTACGACGACGAGCGAGGCGAGGTGGGCGGCTTCGGCGGCCTGCATGGGAAGGTGGAGATCTACGTGAAGATCCCGCATGACGGAGAGGTGAACCGCGCGAGGCACATGCCGCAGGACCCCATGATCATCGCCACCAAGTCTCCCTCGGCCGACGTGCTCGTCTTCGACGTCACGAAGCACCCGTCCATTCCGCGCGCGAACGCACGCTGCGAGCCGCAGCATCGCTGCACTGGCCATGACCGAGAGGGCTACGGCCTCGCGTGGAACCCCAGCCCGCAGAAGACCGGCGAGCTGCTCAGCGGCTCGGACGACGGCAAAGTGTGCCTGTGGAGCGTGGAGGCTGCTTCCGGCGAGCGGATAGAAGCCAAGCAGACCAAGACCTTGCACACCGCCGTGGTGGAGGACGTGGCCTGGCACATCCGAGACCCCAACCTCTTCGGAAGCGTGGGCGACGACCGCTGCATGTTCATCTGGGACTCAAGACAGGAGGACCCGCTGCAGAAAGTCGCCGAGGCACACGAGGACAACATCAACTGCATCGCCTTCAACCCCATCAACGAGCACCTGCTAGCTACGGGATCGACCGACAAGGTACGTCTCAAACTTCCAACCACATCGGCCACATGCCATCGGCCACCGGCCATCGGCCACCGGCTACCGGCTACCGCGCCGCAGACGCTTTGGCGGTCACACCACAACTCCCTCACGTGACGCATGCTACATCAGGTCGTGAAGCTCTGGGACCTGCGCAACACCTCTGCTGCGCTCCACGAGCTTCGGGCACACTCCGCGGAGGTGTACAACATTCAGTGGCACTCACGATGCGAGCACTGGCTCGCAAGCTGCGGGGCCGATCGCCGGGTCATGATCTGGGATCTTGCCCTCATCGGGAAGGAGCAGACGCCGGAGGACGCGGAGGACGGACCTCCAGAGCTGCTCTTCATCCACGCGGGGCACACCTCGAAAGTCAGCGATATCTGCTGGAACCCCAACGACGACTACGACCTCACGTTCGCGTCCGTGGCGGAGGACAACATTCTACACATCTGGAACATGGCGGAGAACATCCTCGGTAGGTCTCAGCGCTGCCAACGGGCATCCGAGCAGGTTCTTCACGCCCGCGCGCTCACCACCTGACCCACAGATGACGACGACGAGGAGGACCTCGCAGCTGACGCGCCTCAAGATGCTGTCCAAAGTTGACAGCTTGGCGCCGCCGGGCCTCTACGCAGGAGGACCTGTCCCACCCGCTTCCTTGCTTTGCGATCAGTTAGTTGCGTAGGAAGCATGTAACAGCTTCAGATGTATGCTTCAGATGCCATCTCGAGTGGAACCCTCCGGCTCGAAGAGATTCATCAGTGCCGCGGCTGCGGAACCCTCCGTGTGCTTCTCCGATCGACGGACGCCGAGGGAGCCCACCGTGCTGAGCGACAAAGCCGAGAAGGGGTTGCCCGCGGACGAGTCCCGCACGTGCCCCTCAAAGGCAAACGGAGCGTTCCGCCGCGTGCTTGCCCTCAAGCGGCGGATCATCGCCTTGCCCTCCGCCGACGTGGCAAAGTCTCGGCCGTACGTCTGCAGCTTGCGATTGAGCTTGACGTCCGTCTCCCAGAACAGCGTCTTGTTCTTCAGCGGCGCCACCTCCTTGAACTTGAACATCGCAAGCGCCGAGAAGTAGATGCAGATGATGTTCAAAATCGTGAGCCCGAGGCTCACGCTACCCAGCTCGTTGTACTCGTTCGAGTCGACGGAGTCCCTCTGGACATTCTGCCGCGCCGACGCGTACGCCCATTCCATCCCCGAGGCGACCGCGGGCGGGAGGAGGGACGCGCTGATCGCCACGCCGACCAGAGAGCTGGTGTTGTTGCCCAGCACGCTGAGCGCAACGCCCACTCCCGATGGGATGGCGATGGCAATGCCCACCAGCAGGCCGAGCGGCTCACCCCGGGAGGTCATCTCGCTGGTCGGCCAGCTGTCCTCGGTCTCCTCCAGGAAGGAGCAGATGAAGCCCGTCACCGCGCCCACCATGATGCACAGCAGCAGGCTGATGCCCTCGTTCCGCAACCCCAGTCGCATGAGGTCATAGTCGGCGACGATCGTCCCGAAGGTCGCCCCCAGCACGGGCCCCATGATCGGCGACACGAGCATCGAGGCGACGATGACGACGGTGTTGTCGGTGGCGAGCCCCACGCCGGCAAGGATGGAGGCGATGATCACCAAGCAGATGTAGTCGAAGGACAAGGTCGCGGCATCGCGGATCTGCTCCTTCACCTGCTGCACCCGCATTTCCGACGCAGCCGCGATGTTGAACGTCTCCTCGTTCTTGGACTTGGTGAGGTCCTCCAGGCGGGAAATCAGCGGAATCTGCGTCCGCTCCGCAAGGACGACCGTGTAGGTGCCATACACGGTACCAAGGCCCACGCGCTCCATGCGCGTCAAGAGCTCCTGCAGGTCGCCCTCACTCGCCATCAGCGTCACCTGGACTCTTGCGCCGTCGACGCTGCGCACGGGGAGCGGGATCGACGCGAGCAGCCTGTCCGCGTAGGCCTTCTTGACAACCAGCTCCAGAATGCACTCCACGTCCACGCTTTGCGTGCCATCCGAGTAGATCTTGGAGGGCACTCGCATTTCATCCTCCGGCTTCCCCAGCGGCTCTCCCTGCGCTTCCGCCCGTGAATCTCAGGCACGACATCTGCCGAAAGCTTCTGCGCAACGCACCTTGAAATGCAGCGCGCGGAAGGGAGATTCGACCTGCGAGAAGTTATCCAGCAGCTTCTCTTCTTCGGGTGCCTTGTCACCGTCCTCGGGCACTGGCCGGAGGACCCGCCGGGGTTTCCGCCCAAACCTCTTCATCTCCTCCTCGATCTCGTCCACATCCAGCAGCTGCACGCGGATGCGCTCTTCGCCAGCCGTCACCACATGCGTGGTCTCGGTGTGGTCCAGGTCTCTAATGCGGTCCTCCTCCTCCGAAACAGTCCTCAGGAGCACCCAACGCGGGATCTGCAGCACCACAAGATACTGCTTGCCAGGCATCGCGGCGTGCTCCGAAGCGGACTACTGGCGTGCTTTCCGTGGCAAGATGTAAGGAGGAGTGCAACTCCGGAATTCTGTACTCTGTCTGCTGCCTTTCTTCAGCTCCTGAAATTCTCTCATGAGAAGCTCTGCGCGCTGCGGCGCACCAAAGGGGGACCAAATGGCGCCCGAAGGAAACGGGAAAGAGCTGGAGGCGGGAGAAGCTCGGCGAAACTTCGGCAAACGCGATTCGTCGCTTTTGGAAGCAGATGGCAAAACAGACGTTAACTATTGTCCTATATCATATGTAAAATATCTTTATTCCAAATTTGTATTTTGATTGAAATTTGCAGCGCTCCCAATGGGGAGGAGACTGTGGCCACGGCGAGAGAGTCAGAACCAGCAAAACCAAAACCAAAAACAGTGCACAACTCGGTGACAGTTCGGACACTGCACGAGAGGGCTTCAGCACACTCGCAGACGAGCAAGTTGAGAGAGAGCCCGAAAAGTTGAGCTGGTGGCTTTCGTTACACGAATAAACTAAACAACGACACTTAGAATCGGTAGCTAGCTAAGGCAGTACAGAAAGCCAGCCAAGCTTCTGGCTGGCGACGGAGCGAAGCAGCGCGAGCGAGCGCCGACGTCTAGTGCACAGTTCAAACCCTAATCAGTCAGGGCAAACGATTGTGGTGATCAATTACAGTAATTGATTGCTGTATTTCATCATATGACCGATCATATGATCGATTGACAGAAAGATTTCATTCGGTCAGGGCAAGTAGTCAGGTGATCAATTGTTTGACCGATCAAATGACTTATTGAAGAAAAGACACCAATCAATTATTATATTTGGTCATATGATCGATTGTATGACCAATTGTTGAATCACTCGAGGGTAGACCATCATTCGATCAAATCAATTGGTCAAATAATTCATTGTTTGATCAATCAAAGTCGCGTTTGAATCCAAGAGGGCCGCAAGAGTCTTTCCCTGCTTTTAATGGAGCCTTTTGGGAAAACCCAAGCAAAGGCATCGTTTCATTGGATCTCACTGAGCTTCCCGCTTGTTTCGTTGGGTATCGATTCTAATATCCAACGCCTTCTATTAGACGAGCAA